>LS046205.1:1576-31103 GCA_900241095.1 Acartia tonsa
TGCATTTGCCATGTATCAGCCCAAATTAGTAAATTGTTTAGATCTTTTTGAAGTTGAGCAGTTGATTCTTCATTCACAATTATTTTTCCACACTTTGTATCATCTGCAAACTTGTACAAAATGGAATTGGTTTCATCTAATGACTGATCAAGATCATTAATAAAAATAATGAATAGGAGAGGGCCAAGTACCGAGCCCTGTGGAACTCCAGAGATCACCAGGATCCATTCTGACATTTCACCATTTAGTACAACTCTTTGCATACGTTTATTCAGCCAATTTTTTATCCAGTTAACAGTTTTTTCATTTATTCCTGCAGCTTTAATCTTCAACAAAAGTCGTTTTATTGGTACCTTATCAAACGCTTTAGAAAAGTCAAGGTACACCATATCTATATTTTGCCCAGAGTCAACAGCTTTTGTTAGATTCTCGAGATATTCAAGTAGATTTGTCAAGCAGGATCTTTTCTTTCTGAAGCCATGTTGAGAATTTTTTATTATTTTGTTGCTTTCCAAATATTCTGTCATGTCATCTTTAATAATTGATTCCATCAGCTTGCATACAATAGAAGTTAGGGAAACTGGACGATAATTAGATGCTTTGCATTTTTTCCCTTTTTTAAAAATAGGAGTAACATTGGCATTCTTCCAATCAGAGGGTGTTTCTCCAGTGTTGTAAGATTTTTGAAATAGCAAGCTAAGTGGAAGTGAAAGTTCATCAACAAATGTAATTAATGTTTTTGCAGTTATGCCATCCGGTCCAGGAGCAGAAAAAGGTTTTAAGTTTTTAATTTTCACTTTGACCTTTTCTGGTGTAAAAGTAACATCTGCCATTTGAACTTCAACTTGAACAGGTTCTGGATTTGGTATATTTTCAGAATTTTCTTCGGTGAAAACAGACCCAAATTAATCAGACAACATAGAATTAGACGGTACTTACCCATATAACCCTTGCTGCAGGTCATAAAGCTGGCCATCTCCATCTGGTTGTAAGGTGCTCCCAACTCATTCATAACCTAATAATATCATAGTAAGACAAAATGAATGTCTTTTTCAATGTGCAAAAATACCATAAAACAAACCTATTTGAAAAATATTTTTGATCTTATGGCGCTTTTTGTGAAAAAGTCTAATAAATAAATTTAAAAATTAGTTTCATCTTTTAACTTTTTAGCTACTCTAAAATGTATTCTGTCCGTCATTCCGAACGCTATGGGGAAAATATGATTTCCCCACAGCACTCGACTACAGATTTTATTTGATGTTGAAGATCCTCTTTTTCAAAGGGATTTCACTATAACTATACATATCACTTGGTCCGACGGTCATAATAAAACAAGATATTATCTTTATGAAGGTTTTGTGATTTTATGCATCTTATCTTACATTCTCTTTCTTTTGGTCTCTTATTTATTATCACTTAACAATTTTAAAATCTGCTTTATGACTCACGTAGTCTCTTTATCTATCCATGATTTGTAGTGCTTCTTATTTATAGATTTTATTATCCTTATTTCTCTATTTACCTTCTTGAAGCTATGGAACTGAGAACCCTCTGCATACACGTTATGCTGGTAGACTTCATCAGCAAAGATGAACAACTTCTCTTTGTAGGCAAACTTGATAATATCAACAATGTTCTCTCTTGTCAACACCTAAAAACATATTTTAACTTCATCATTGTATTAAGAATAGGTATCTAGTTGGTTTCTGTTTAAAATTTATTTATCTTTATTCATTACCTAACAAGATTAGTTTTTATGAAAACTACTGTCTTTTTATAATGAATTAGGCTGACTTAAACTGACAATAAATGTTTAGAAACAAAAAATAAGAATAGCTAGATCTGAAAATAAAATCTTATATAAGAGTATTAGCTACAATAATTTGAAAGTCATCTGAAAAACTGTCATGATAGCTAATATATTATAAAACTATCAGACCCTTACAGTTTTACCTGTCCAGTAGGGTTACCAGGGTTAATACAATAGCTCTGACTTCACAGTTTTACCTGGCCAGTAGGGTTTCCAGAGTTAAAAATGACAATAGTTCTGATGTCATAGTTTTATCTGTCCAGTAGGGTTTCCAGGATTAATAATGGCAATAGCTCTGACGTCATAGTTTTACCTGTCCAGTAGGGTTTCCAGGGTTAATACAATAGCTCTGACTTCACAGTTTTACGTATCCAGTAGGGTTTCCAGAGTTAAAAATGACAATAGTTCTGATGTCATAGTTTTACCTATCCAGAAGGGTTTCCAGGATTAATAATGGCGATAGCTCTGACGTCATAGTTTTACCTGGCCAGTAGGGTTTCCAGGGTTAATAATGACAATAGCTCTAACGTCACACTTCTCCCTAGCCTCGCTGATGGATCTCTCCAGCTCAGCAGGATCCAGGGCCCAGTTTCTGTCCTCATCAAGGTAATATCCAACCTAAATTAAACCTTAATATTAGGTTTTAAAATACTACTAAATAGGAATTAACATTTAGAACGGTTTCTTTTGCTGATAATGTTAGATTTTAATTTTTATTTCTAACTGAAGATTTTCTAAAGTAAGGTACATATAGTATTTCGGTCTGAATGCAAAATAGTCTTGTGATCTTGTTGATAAAGATTGAATATCACTAAAAAAAAATTGCAAGTTTGAGAAATTTTTTGTCAGCTATGTCTGCTAGGAGCAAAACATATCTAGTTAGCGGCATTCTGCGCTACTACCCTATATACGTGTGAATTGTGTAATTGTATGCTTACCTGATCCATATTATATTCAGCTAAAGAAGCAGAATAGAGAGGATACTGAGGAATAGGAATCATAACTCCAGGTCTCTTTCCTTCTCCTAAATATATTATAATGGAGAGGATACTGAGGAATAGGAATCATAACTCCAGGTCTCTTTCCTTCTCCTAAATATATTTAGAATAAGGATACAACGTAAATTAAACTGGATTGTAGATTACATTATTAACCAAAATTTAAAAAACATGTTGTCTTATTCGTTAGTTTAAAAACCTTGATTTTATATTTTGTCTGGTTGATTTTAAACAAGTAGGTATTGTCCTAAACTTTTTAACAATGATTTTCATTTACAAACGGGTTAAAGGGAACTATCCACGAACGAGAGCAAGTGGTTCTAAGCACCTTCCAGCATTGATCCATAGTATTTTTTTAAATGAATATACTAGGTTTATGTTTAATATTTGGTTTATCAACTAAAAATATAGGTTTCACCATGGTTTTATATGAAAAAAAACTTTGAAAAGTAAAGCATTTAGGGTGCAACTTTTTTTTTAAAAGCTTTGACACAAAAGTATATTATTTTGATTAAAAATGTATAAAGAGAAAAAAGGGTTGGTAACTTGTAATGTTGTAAACAGTTTAATTAAAGTACTTTGGCAATTTACAGCATTTGAAGCTTTTTTGCCGTGTTATTTTATTTTGTCCTTTGAACTCAACAAAGCATTTGATGAAATTGCATAAAAAAAACGATTTACATTTCAAAGTTTTTTTCATATAAAACCATGGTAAACCCCAACTTTTTAGTTGATAAACTAAATATTAAACATAAACCTTGTATATTCACTAAAAAAAATAATACTATGGATCAATGTTGGAAGGTGCTTAGAATCACTTGCTCTCGTTCGTGGATAGCTCCCTTTGGGTATGATCATTAGGTATTTGTATAAATATTTTCGTCCATTGTCCTATCTTTCAAGATCCCACAATCACCTGGGTTAGTCATAAGCTTTAGACAAGCTCTGATTCCTTCACTGGCACCAGCACACAACATAATATTTGTCCATTCGGCGGGGAAACCGTCCCTAAAAAAAAATTATTTCATTACCAACTTTTTTCTTTTTGCTAGCCATAAATATAAAAAATAACAGGATATCTGTGTGTGTAGCGAAGGCACTAACCACACTGAACCAATAAGATTCTCCTTTTCAGTGATGCTTTAATAGGTCCAGGAAAGGGTTTTAACTGTGTTAATGAAGGGTAACTCCACCCTCCCAAGAGAAATTGGAGTATTTACTTCGCCCCCTTACATCAAGTCAAGTGTCCTTAGAGCCTGAGGTCTATAGGGGCAGAGCTGCTGCTCAATGCTACTTTTATTTTTTTTTAAATCTAACAAGGCATTTAAAGACTAAAAGCTAGAACTATTGTATAGAAAATAAACATATTAATCCTTGATGCAAAAACGTTCAAATATATTTCAATTGACAAGGTGCTAAGACTTTCATAAAAGATAAAAAATAAGGTTACATAGGTACCCACCTACCTAGTATATTTTGTTATGTAAGATGTTTTTTTAAGTTTAAGTTGATTTTTTTTAAAGGGGACTTACGAACCAGAGCAAGTAATTCTAAGCATCTTCCAGCATCGACCCATAGTATTTTTTTAGTGAATATTCTAGGTTTATGTTTAATATTTGCTTTATCGACTAAAAAGTTAGGTTTCACCATGGTTTTATGTGAAAAAAACTTTGAAATGTAAAGCAATTTTTAAAGCGACATCATCAAATGCTTTGTTGAGTTCAAAGGACAACATAAAATAACACGACAGAAAAGCATTAAATGTTGTAAATTGCAAAAGTACATTAATTAAACTGTTTACAAGTTACCAACCCTTTTTCTAAATATACATTTTTAATCACAATAATATACTTTTGTGTCAAAGCTTTTAAACAACAGTTTGAACTCATCAAAACATTCGATGATATTGCACCAAACAATGCTTAACATTTCAAAAAAAATTTCATATAAAACCATTGTGAAACTTAACTTTTTTGTCGATAAAGCAAATATTAAACATAAACCTAGTATATTTATTTACTAAAAAAATACTATGGGTCAATGCTGGAAGATGCTTAGAATCACTTGCTCTTGTTCGTGGATAGCCCTCTTTACGATAATTTTTCCCGTCATAATATATCCACATATATCCATTGATGAGGTGCTTGAGTATACACCTTTTTTAGTAGCGCAGCAACTCTATAACTAGAGCATGTTCGTGCGTCCCTGAACAACGCTTATCAAAATGACAAGGTATAACTTTCTTTTTACAGTACATTTTAAAAGTATGAAGGGAAAAAATCAAAATGTCCAAGTAAAATTGATACAATACCAAAATTAGGTAAGTAGCCTGTACGTACCTAAATATGAAGAAACAAATAATTCCTTTTACTGTATTATAATTTACTGTTTAGGAAAGAGCAAATATAGAGGAAGATGATAGTGAGGGTGGATTATTACCAAGAGTTGATCTACTTATGGAAGGTATACAATTACATCTATAGATATCTATAATACAAAGTAGAACGATGTCTGTCTGTTTGTTTGTTTGTATGAAGGATCTCGCTAACCGCAGAACCGATCGGGTTCTCCTGAACAGGGTAGCTTCTTATAGTTCCCGGGAAGGTTTATAACTATTTTGGGGGAGGGTACCACCACCCTCCCAAGAGAAATCACAAAAAATCGTTTCACTATTCTCGATTTTACGTAAAGAGTTCAACGCGACATAGACATATTTGAAATAAAAAATCAAACATTTAAAGTACCACTAGAGGCCTCTAGGGGCGTAGCCGCTAGTTAAGGAAAATAGGAAAAGAACATTTGCTGTGATAATAATTTGTTGTTTAGAGCTGGATCTTTAAATTGTTTAGTGGTGCGCTAAATCGGGGCGATCCAGTTCACCCCGGTTTGGCCGCGCCAGTATTGCGCCACTAGGCGCGCTGGTTCGCCCATTCCATTTTGATTTAAAGATTGAAATCTAAGAATATCTAGGTGCGCCGAACTGGATCGCCCTGATTTAGCGCACCACTAAATGATTTAAAGATTCAGCTCTCATAATTTGATAATGTGGTCATTTTGCAGAAGTGTTTGCACACCTTTAGATTTTGCTTCCGCAAAACAACATTTTCTTTGGAGGCAGCAGTTTTTATTCTCACACAAAACCACAAATACATCAATTTTAGATTTAGATACATTACCTGCTAATAAATCATATATATCGTGCTTCGCTCCTAGCATCTAGGGAAGAAAGGGGCGTTTAAATAGCCTGAAAGATAAAAGTAAGGTATTCTAAAACCTTCTCAAGCCCTTTGTGAATTTTACTAAAATAAAGAACTCAATCGATTCAATTAATAGCTAGATCTTTACAAACAAATCAACAAAAACTAAAAAATAAATGTGAAACAATCCTATAAATGATTTGATATTGCTTTGATTTTAAGTTGATTAATGTTTAAGGAAGGGAGTATACAATGCTGGTTGAATTATTTTTCACTCTTTCTTTCTGTCAAGATAGAATTTTAATCATTTAAGTCACAGATTTTCTGTCGTTTATTACCATAAGGTATAATTTTTCCAACAAGCACCACGACGTACAAGGACTAAACATTTTTGCGGCTATTAAACTCCCTTCGATCCCCCAAAAAATTACATTACACCCTACTAATAGTTGATAACATGGGCTTAGACGTTCTTGCAAGCAACGTTACAAATTTTGACAGTTCAAAGTGTAATAAAGTCAAATTTGTTTTGACACAAAAGCGATAACACCATGATTTCATAGAACAACATTGATGGTTAGAAAACTCAGGGATGAAGGGATAGGACAATGGGACCACATATTAATCCTTTTTCCAATTATTAGGTTTTAAATGTTGTCTTTTATGACTATTCATTTTATAAAAGGGAAATGTTGGTGTTGAAGGATACAATTAATTTAATCTCCATTGTCCATTCAGCTTTTCCCTGGAGCAAACACCACACACACACACACACATTCACGCACACAAACTCCGGCAAACGCGCGCGCACGCACACAGAAGATAAACATATAATAAAAGCAAATGCATCCATCTAACTCTCCTCAACCCCTTGAAAGGACTGTTGCAATCAAATTTTTAATTATTTTGTCAATATTAATTTTTTGTATTTAGCGTTTGCTTCCTGTATTAGAAAGGGAAAGGAAAGGGCAGAACTGTAGCCAGTATTTATCAAAATCGTAAGCTACAGACAAAAAAAACTTACTACTTTATATGATAGGATGATGATACTCTATAAATAATATATATGTACGTCCAATTATCTGTTTGACACTCCAGCAGAAAATTTGTAAAGGAATTTTTAAAATAAAATAGCATGTGTTTTTTTGTATTGAAAAAAAACTTGTATTTGCTAAACTACCTAAAGTCAATATCAATTTTTAACTTAATTTTATAAATGTAATTTAATGAATATCTAAAAATAAGAATTAAACTAAAATCTAAATATTTGACGGAAAACGGTTGAAATTTGTCTGATTTTTATACAAATTAAAATTTTCGAAAAAATTTTAACAAATTTGTTTTTCTAAATACAAAATGTAATCTACCCAGCACATTTACTCTATAAATAAAGAATACCATTAACGTCTCTCTAACCGAGCAATTGACTGAGAACTATTTTTCCTTGTTTACACATTGCTCTATCTATGTTTCAAATTTTTGTCATCAAATTTGTCATTACACCTTTAAAGACTGGTATTTTCATTGTAATTCTCATTGTATTATTGTTTACTGCTCTTTTCCTCTGTATTAAATGATGAGCTATTGCTTGATCATTTATTACCTTGGTTTTTATATATTTATTTATGCTAAATTTTGTTTGATTAAATAACTCATTGTATTATTGTTTACTGCTCTTTTCCTTGGTATTAAATGATGAGCTATCGCTTGATCATTTATTACCTTGGATTTATATATTCATTTATGCTATATTTTGTTTGATTTAATAACTCATTTTATTATTGTTTAATGTTCTTTTCCTCTGTATTAAATGATGAGCTATCGCTCGATCATATTAAATATTCATTTATGCTAAATTTTGTTTGATTAAATAACTCATTTTATTATTGTTTACTGTTCTTTTTCAGTTTATTCTTGCTGCGCTACTTATAAACATAATTCTCTAAGTCACATTCTTGTTTAAATCAAATTTGAAGGAAATTTGATACGGACAGTTCTGTTACATATGTATGTAGACATTAAAAATATGGAGGGGGAGGGAATTTGGTCAGAGCAAGAAGGGGGAAGGAAATTGTAAGTAACAAGTGGTTCTTGGGGGGGGGGTGGAAAAGGGGATGGGAGAAAGCGGGGGGAGATATTTGGAGTAGAAGGAATGGTTATTAGCTTGTGTGTATGTGTGAGTGTGTGTGTAAGCGCGCTTGTATGTCCGTGCGCGCATCCGTACGTGCGTCGGTCGGTCCGTGTGTGTGTGTGTGTTAAAGTTTGAACACTGGCTTAGGTGTTAGGCATACATAAGAAGATAAACTAAATAAAGGGGGGGGGGAGGGTGACGGCTAAGATAGAAGATATACTACCTTACATATTTTACCTGCTAGACCAATTCTATAAATTTCTAAAAACTTTTAGACTTACTTATTTCATATGCTAGTGTAATTTAAAAGATATTATTAAAAAAAAGGTATCGCAATTAGTCTTAATTATATAATCCGGTTTTAGTATAATAAAATTTACGTTTCCGTGGACGTTTAGTGAATATGAGCTTAGTAAATTGTGAAACCAAGCCTCATATGAGAACTACAAAGATATCGTACAACAACATTTTCTTATAATTTTGTGCTGTGTTTTTGTTATAGTGATTTTAGTGATTTATAGTAGCAATGCTTATCTATAACTAGTGTATGTCCGTTTGTCCGTTAAGCCGTTACTTACTACTAAGTCTTTTTCAGTATGAAAAAGATTTTGTGTTATCTTGTTTGTTGACATATTTGAAAGATTTAATATCATTGACTACATCAAAATTTAATGTGTTATTTATTAATAGTATCATATTCAGTGATTTATATACAATAGCTGTCAAAATTTAAGTTTTGCCTTTAAAGTACAGTTTTATTGAATCCTCTTTTTTCATAGAAATTGTAGTTTTTTTTGTACATAAAAATGTGTATTAATAAAATATTATTAAGATTTTTAATTGCTAAATAAAAATTTTAGCAAATTGAGTGAAAAAGTGAAATTTTTGTGTTTTAGAAAATATTTAGTGATTTTTCCAAAATTTTATTTATCCCAAATATTTAGTGTTGTTTTAAAACAAGGACTATTATGTACATTAGGCAGCAAATTAAAATAGTTTAATGTATACTAGCGGCTACGCCCCCTAGAGGCACAGGTGGCACTTTAAATGTTTTTTTTTTAAATAATACGATATCTATCTATCTTGCTTTCAAGTCTCTACGATACCTTGCAATGTTGCTTTGAAGTTTCTTTAGGTAAAAATTTTTTTATTGGGGGGGTGGTACCCTCCCCCAAAATAGTTTTAAACCTTCCCGTGACCTATGAGAAGCTAACCTGTTATGGAGAACCCGATCAGTTCAGCGGTTAGCGAGGTCATTTGGTACAGACAAACAGACACGTACATCCTGTTACTTTATTATAAGGATTTCCAGTATGGCTTCAAACCCGAATAATATCCGCTGGATTAGAGCCGGTTACCAGCAATACTCAAAAATCATGTAAAGCATCGTATTACAGACAATGTTCCACGAATATTGAAATAAAAATCATAGAATTCATACAAGTTATGTTAGCCAAGGCGTTCAAACCCACTGGGCTAACAAAACTGGTTATAACATAGTTTTTTTTTAAGAAACAGAAGTATTGCTTTATTTATCACACTTACCACTGACAGAAGTTAATAATTAATATTTCATTTTCCTCATTAATTAACGTGGGACATTTTGTATCAGCAAAAAAACATTTCATGGTTTTCAACAAATTGTGCATAAAAAACCGGTTTTACAAAAGAAAATTATCATTAAAGATTAAGGAACCATGACTTAACTTAGAGGCCGTGCAAAAATGCGTACATTTTTAAAATTCAAATTGCGGGGCTTGTGTTAATAGTAGACAAATGTTATGTATACCATTAGAATTGTCATGAACTCTAGTTTTTGGAAAAATATGTATCATATTTGTGCTATTTGTAGTTTAGGAGCTACATTGAAAAATATATTTTGCTTGAAATGTTTTATACATCATATGTCAAAGGGACGGACGTACAGACTTTAGTTATGGAGTAGCGTCACTACCTAAAATGTATACTTTTATTTGTAAAATAAGTAGGAAATATAGTATTTTTGCAAGATTTTAAAAATATTTTAATAATTTATCAATTGTAGATTTTTATAACAATATTGAATTGTTAAGATATTTTCTAAAAATTAGTAAAAGATGATAAGGTTTAAGGATTAAAAAGATGTTATTTTCATTGTGGGCAGTTGGTATAATTCTTTGCAAAACATTGTTAAATCGGTTGGATTGCAGTGCAAAAAATATTTTTGTTTTTTTGTTATTGAGAAGATTTTTTTATTAATGATTTAGGATTTAGGATATTTTTGTGGACGCCTAAACCGTCCTCAGAGTCTCTAAGAAATTTCTTTTTTTCATTTAAAAATCTGCCAAAATACTTTACAAATGGATATAGAATACGTGGATATATTAACAGGGGGAAATTTGTCGTTGCTTAGGTTGCTAATATAGACCTCATTTGTTTGTCAGTTCATTGATCCAGCAGGATAGGAGGGAATGGGGTAAAACGTATGAATGAGTGGGAAGTATCGTTTTAGCTAGCTGCTGTATCAATTTATTAGAGTACATTATTAGATTACTATATACCAAGTTATGATTAATTTATTGTTCGAACTATGACAACAGATACTTTTAAAATGCTTCTTTTTCAAACAGCTAACCATTACGGACTGACAAACATAATATATTAATAGAAAAGCCTCACTGATAGCACAGACGAAAGTCATTAACATTTGAAATTGAAATGAACCAGGATACCAACATCCATTTGGAACGAAACTGATAGAAATAAAACAATTAAAACAACAGTCATACTCATAGTCAAAGAGCATGATTCTTATTTCTATCATACTAGCAGCTACGCCCCTAGTTATAAACCTTCACAGGACCTATGAAAAGCTACCCTGTAAAGGAGAACCTGATCGGTTTAGCGGTTAGCGAGATCCTTCAGTTCAAACATACAAACACACAGACAAACAGACATCTTGGAACTTTAATATAAGGACTAGAACCCGAAAGGTTCAGCGGTTAGCGAGATCTTTCGGTACAAACAAACAGGCAGACAATGAAATAGACATCCTGTTACTTTATTTTAAGGATTGACAGGCAGACAGTCAAAATTATATATGAAGTAGATACAAATTTGAATTTGAAGTTAAAAACAATTGTAATTGGGAAATACATACTGACGGACGAAAATTAAGAATTATAGAGTAGCTATAGTTTTAACAAATGTAAAACAATTACCATTGTATTATAATTAACAATAATATATTGATTAAATACGATCATTATTTGTATAAGAAATTATAATAAAGTAAGGTCTGTCTGTCTGTCCTTCTGTTATATCGTCTGATAGATTCAATTAACAAAATTGAATTTATTACAACTAGCGGCTACGCCCCTAGAGGCCTCTAGGGCACTTGAGGAGGGGGGAGTTGATTTGCAAAACTTTTTTTCTAAGGGCAATTTCTCTTAGGAGGGTGGTGGTACCCTCCCCCAAAATAGTTATAAACCTTCTCGGGACCTATAAGAAGCTACTCTGTAAAGGAGAACCGATCGGTTCAGCGGTTAGCGAGATCCTTCAGTACAGACAGACTTACACGCAGGCAAACACACATCCTGTTACTTTATTATAAGGATTATTCAGTTGCTAAGTAAAAAAGGGGCATAAAATCATTACTTTTGTTATTTTGATTAGTTTATTTATTTTATTTTATTCTCTTTTTTTGAAGATTGCAATTGATTTTCAAGAATATTAATTTCATAAATTGCATGAAATAGAGCACCTTAAGTTTTGATAAAATTTCCTTATTAGATTAAATTTGTAAGAAAAATCATAAAAGATATCTAAAATGGATAAATTTTGCAGCTTTTTATTGATTTTTAGAAGCGCAGCAACTCTAAAATTTGTGTACACCAATACGTTCTTTTAAGTGAAGGAAATTGACGGTAGATAATGGGCTGTAAAATAAAATTTACAATCCATTTGACGAGTATGTCATAATTTATAAATTAAAAACTATCTTTGTGGCGTACGGTAGCCTTTTTTTTCACCCATTAATTATTTCACATCCCCATGGTGATTTCCTGTGCACGACACTGCTTGCAACAATTCTTCAATTTTTGGAATCAAATCTCGGCCCAACACCGCATAATAACAATATATATAGATCCTATTGCAGCTTTGTCAGACGCCCGACTTGTATATTTAGAGTTAGTTGTCTTTAACTTTTATTAAATAACTAAAATGTAGTTTTTCAATGTTTTTGATATTGCTGCGCACCTCTGAACTTAAACCTTTGAAAAATCTTGGAACGTGATTTGTGCAATAATAAAATATTTGATTTAAACAATTTTTTTATTGCTTTTAATAGACAAAACACAAATTCTTACCCTAGTTAATTTTAAGTAGCGCAACTTTCCTTTAAATTGCCCTTTCCTGTAGGGCTAGGCAGCCGCGCGTTACCCGCGTATAAGTATCAAAAAATCATCATATTATTACTTTAAAATTCAGCTGGATGTCTAAAACTGTTCCTTAACAGACAATCCATCTTTTCAAACAAAAATTTTGCACACCACCAGGTTTGGATTTTAGGCTTATTCGAAATAAATTAGGGATTTGAAATTACACAGAAGTAACTAATATTGAAACAATTTTTATAAAATCATAAACATAAAACATAAATAAATAAAAGAGGTTACCTTTGAAGACAAAACAAATTCCAAAACTTATTAATAAATAAATCAAATAAAGGAATGAAGCATAGATATTTATGGCTCGATGCTTCTACATAATTTATGAACATTTTTATTTCATAAATTCGAAGATTTTTATAGAAAATTTTAAAATTCTGAAGAATTGTATACATGAGTAGGGAAGCTAAGCATTGTTTTAGGCATCTTATACCAGCAATGAAATGAATTCGAGAGAAAATAATAATATTGACGACCTTTCCATCTGCCCCCGAAATATTATTTTAGACTTATTTCGCTTGTTGGTTATACCTCATACATGAATTTTAGGATTAAAATGTACGTTCTTTTCCACTGTCAATGACTACCTCTCTTTCTGAATTTTTAAGTAAATTAAGATGAGTGAAATTAAGTGGGATGCTAAATTTTATTGCAAACCAATAACCACACGGGGCTACCAATATTGTCGAATAGTAATAAAAAATAACCGAAAAAAATAAGCACCCAGCTCCCTTATAATCAATTTTATAAGTGAATATGATAACTGGTGTTAATTCGGTGCTCAATAAGACACTTTGAGGGGAAGAAAACGCCACATACTTTTGTTGCTATGGATATTATTATTCTTGTCTTTTATTGTAAAAAAAAATGCATTATTCTATTTAATTAACTAATTAATTAAATATATGTAAAGGTATTTTAATAAGATAACAAGGATGACACAAAACAAATTCAAGGACTCAATAACATTGCTTATTAGCTAAGGGAATCTAAAATTAAAAATTAGTGGTTAAAAAGTTTAAACACTCAACTTAATGAAACAACCAATCAAAATTCACTAAAATTCCTCAAAGTTGTAAAGCCAACGAATAAGAAACTGTTATTATAAACTTTGGGGACTAGTGTAATAAAAAGCCCGTTGTCCCCTCTCTTTATACCACATTACCATATCCAGCATAATGAAGTAAACTATTAAACAGACTGAATGATTTTAGAGTAGATGCTCATTCTTCGTAGGAATCTCCAAAGTAAATTTCGAGATAAATCCTCGTTTCTTACGTGCAGATGGACGAACGGATGGAATTATAGAGTAGCTTCTCTACTAAAAAAGATAAATAATTACCTTATAATTGTTTGCTGGTATTTTAATCAAATTGATAAGATTCTTAAGTCTTCATATTAAATTTTCAAATTGTTCTAAATGAACATAGATGACAACATCAATAAAAGCGAAGCTCTGAAATAGTAGGACAAACGAACATTAATTCTTGTAGAGTGTCAGAATTGAATATATGAAAAAAAATGTTTAAAAGTCGAGACAAAATTGTAAGTAAATTTGTTGAAAAACTGCTTAAATACAGGATAATGTTTAAGGACATTCTTACATTTTTATACTTGATTATAGAAATGCTTCGCTTATAACGTTGTACTTTGTTGTCATAGAAATCAGTATTCAACAAGGATGACAACATCCATAAAAGCGAAGCACTGAAACGGTAGGACAAAAAATCAGATAAATGAGATTATTACATCACAAACAAATTTGTTGTCAAAAAAAGATAAAATGTTTAAAACGGACGCACGGACATTTTTGTAACAGTTATAGAGTAGCAACGCTTTCTAAATCGTACCTAACTACTACAGGAATCTCCATGCAAAGTTTAAAATCTAAAGGCCAATTTTAACATGCCTAAAAATTAACGAAAAAAGCTATCCGTTACAGACGGATAAACGGACGGACGGGCACTGTCTAAATTAGAAAAGCTTTTAAAAAGAATGTGTGATTCTTTGTAGTTATGATAGTCATATTGTTATTATTAAACAAGGATAACAAACTTTTTTAACAGCGAAGCTCATAGATCAACATATCTGACCCTCATAATGGAAAAGCAGAGAGGGGGAGGGGGTACTTTAGTCTGTAAGCTTTTCCTTCGTTGGATTAAAAACCTTGGGTACAAATATTAAATTTTGAACCAACTGTGCCAAATTTATAAACCAATAATTTTTATTTGCAATAGGGGTGTTTTTGTTTATTTTCACTGAAGATGTACAATGATATCAATTGTTCTATCCCTTAAGAAACATAAGTAGCGAAGCACCAAAAGCATGGATCGTCAAACAGACAGTAAGTTACAGAGCAGTTGTTCAGTTCTTAAACATATAAAAAAAATCATCATTATTAGAAGCGAAGCTTTTCTATAATTAGGGTCGGTCAGTCCGTCCGTCAGTCCGTCCGTAACGGATAGCTTTTTTTTGTCAATTTAGGCATGTTAGAATTGTCCTATCCATTTCAAACTTTGTATTGTGATTCCTGTAATATTTAGGTACGATTTAGAAAGCGTAACAACTCTATAATCACTACCAGAATTTCCGTACGTCCATTTTAAACATGTTGATTTTTTTACCTTTTTAACAACAAATTTGTATGTGATCTAATTATCCGATTGATCTGATTTTTAGTATACTGATTCCTGGGACAACAAAGTATTATATTATAAGCAAAGCAACTCTATAATCAAGTCCTAAAAATGTAAGTATGTCCATAAAAATTATCTTGTATCAAGAAGTTTTTCAAGAAATTTACTCACAATTTTCATTTATATTCTGATTATTCAGTTATGACACTATACAAGTGTTAATGTCCGTTCGTCCTACCGTTTCAGAGCTTCGATTTATGGATATTGTCATCCTTGTATTTATTAAATTATAACAATTTGCATGTGTTGCATAGATAATATAATGCCTTAGTGACAAACTTGATTTTAATTATGTCATTACAATAACATTATATGTATAAGATATGTTAGTCAAGATCACTTTCTAACATTTAACTTTTTTAGGAAGTTTCAACTGGATGAACAGAAACAAACTATCTGGAAATGGGCTAGAGGTATTTTTTGCTCTCCATTCTTTAATATACAAATCACGAAACCTTTCATTTAAATAAGGATGTCATCTCCCTTAAAAGCGATGTTTAACAAATTAAGTGGTAAGACAAACGAACATTAACAAATATTAAGCAACAATGCATTTCATATTCAATCAGTGGCGTGCACAGGGTTTTGTCAAGGGGGTGTGCAAAGCTTGTTTATTTAATTTTACTTTATATTTTATGTTATTACTTTAATTTTTAGATACTTTGCTTACAGTGTTATGCCTAATTATCCCAGGGATCCAAATTCCCAATTTTTTTTTTATTTCTACCTTATAATATTTTTAAAACTCTTTTTAGGCCCCAGGAGCCTTGCACAATATGGGAGTTCACTTTTATTCTACAGGTACATATTTTATCATTTTTATATTTGAAACCCATTAATATCTTATTATCTTACTTCTAACTCTGTTTAATATTTAGATAGCCAGTATCCTCAGTATGATATTGTCTTACTTCTAACTCTGTTTAATATTTAGATAGCCAGTATCCTCAGTATGATATTATCTTACTTCTAACTCTGTTTAATATTTAGATAGCCAGTATCCTCAGTATGATATTGTCCTACTTCTTACTGGTCTCGACATGGCAAGGTAAAGTATTAGAATTTTTTTAAAAATGCAGTCTTTACTCTTTAGCCCACATCCTAGAAACTGTAAAGCCTGTATGTATAAGTGCCCTTATTTTTTATACAATATTACCATGTTTAATTGACCTTAATCTCTTTTATTTCTTCTAGGAAGCGAGCAGGATCAAATATATTGAGTAGCTCCACCTCTGGATATGCTTATGTTGGCGGAGCCTGTGTTAAAAATGCTCACCTTAGGTAATTTGCAATATAACAAGGACATTACATTACTTTTCAAAAGTAACAAAACAGAGTAGGTATACAATTATTTATTTAATTATTTCGCTTTTGTTGGTACGGCTTTTATAAAAGAAAAATAAATAATCTTAAATCCATTTTTGCTGTATATTAATTAATGCATCTGTTTAGAGCTTTATTTGACATTATACAAATGGCTGAAATAATAATTTTAAAATTTTGAATTCCTAAGTTGTATACTTTTTTAAAATCCTACAAGGCATTTTCATAATAATTTCATAATAAAACGCGGCATTATTCTTTCAAAAACCCATCTCAGGGATATTAGTTGATTAGTGATTTTTCTGCTTTTGTCACATTGTTTCAGGAATCCTCCCAGAATATCTCATACACATATCTTACCTAGCAATGTTGTATTAAACTTATTTGAACAGAAGGACTGACAAATTAAAGTTTTATATTACTTTCTTAATAACAAGCAGCTATGCTCCTTTAAGCCCCGTGAGTCAAGTACGTATACAGTGGCACCGCCTTGTATTTTATTTTTTGGCGAGTTCTCTTGGGTGTTGTGGTACCGTCCCCAAAATAGCTTAAAAACTTCCCAGGACCTAAGAGAGTTACACTGTAAAGGAGAACCATAACGGTTTATTGGTTAGTGAGATTCTTCGGGAAACATAGACAAACAGACACATAGAGATCCTGTTACTTTCATATAAGGATACTATAAAAAAAAATTAAAATCTTATTACTAATGAACAAAATATTTTGCAGGAAGATATCCAGTGTTGGTATCGTGGAGGATAGCGGTGGATATTCTGGTATTATAGTTGCTGCACATGAGATAGGTATAAATATAGATAGATACAAATAAGGGTATTGTGGAGGATATTCTGGTATCATAGTTGCTGCTCATGAGATAGGTATACATATAGATAGATACAAATAAGGGTATTGTGGAGGATATTGGTGGATATTCTGGTATCATAGTTGCTGCACATGAGATAGGTATACAGATTTTTAGGTCGGACACACATAGTCACACATACGGACACCCTATAGCACTTTTACATTAGTACATGTTTTTACATTCTATCTTACTCCGCCCCCTCGTTCCTGTGTGTGGCGTTGCTACAAAAGACCAACTCTACAAAAGAACAACTAGGCGTTACTACAAAAGACCAACACCTACAAAAGACCAACATTCAAAAAATCGTAATGCTAGAAGGTGCTCGGTCCCCTTGCCTATAACCTAACCTAACCTATCTATAGTTTAGAATTTTTAAAAAATTTTAATATTTTTTTACAATATTTAAGTAAGGTTAGGTTAGGTTATGGGCAAGCGGGCCGAGCGCCCGCGGCTAGGCAGGCCAGGGGGCCGAGCGCTGCGGCCATGTATTGATTATGTATTACTTTATAAATAAGTTTGATGTTTATATAAGAATATATAGGTGTTGGTCTTATGTAGGTGTTGGTCTTTTGTAGAGTTGGTCTTTTTGTAGCAACGACCTGTGTGTTACATTATATATTTTTAGGTCACCTGCTAGGAGCTGTTCATGATGGAGACTACGCCCCCTCGTACCTGGGAGGACCTGGAGCCAATAGCTGTCCTTGGACGGATGGATACATTATGTCAGATAAACGTTCTTCCACAAGGTACAACAGTATTTATATTTTTAGTAGAGAAGTTTTCTGTCTGTCTTTCCATTTATCCCGAAATGCTAGTTTTCTTTTTTTTTCTCTCTTTTTTCTTTCACACTTTTTTTCCCTTTTGTCTTCCCATTTTGGTCACTTTTATTCTTCTCTTTTCTTTTTGACACTTTAATACGTCTTAAAAGCAAACATACTCAAATAATTTTGTAACATGTAATGCCTTATTAAACATGCAACTTGTAACTTTGTGAGTTAACCTTTAATATATGTAGAATAGATGATGTATGTATTTATTTCTCAGGGGAGTGCAGTGGTCTAGATGTTCTCAGAAGTCCATAAGATATTTTCTAAGCACAAGTGCTGCTGAATGTCTACAAAATAAACCAAGGTACATAGAAAACAAAGTAAAAGAATATAGGGGACAAGAGCTATATGTAACTTCCCCTACAAGGCAAAGACCCTGTCCCGATTTTCTTTGGGTCTTTGAAAATCAGCTATTAACATTTAAAGTAAAATTTCAAGTTTCTGGAATCATAACATTGTCAGATCCATATAAGACGACAGGCAAAATGTTTTGAAAATTATTATTTATTTTATAAAACTGACGGTAACCCAATAAGACATATATAATTTCAATGAACTACTAACCAAGACAAAGAAAATGACACAAAAAAAAACTTTTAACAGCATAATTGAGAAAGCAAAGTATATTTAATTCTTTTTCGTGTGCTAGCTAAAGAATCCTTGCTTTTTGGTAGGATAATTACAATTATACTTATACATTTATTCTCTATTTAAAAAAAAAATCATCATATTTTGTAAATAATGTTATTTTAGATCACAACGTTATTATCTGGACGATACCACTCCTCCTGGATCTATTATATCTCTAGACGAACAGTGCTTCAAAGACAAGGTAATTAAGTAGTTTCGGTGATTTCACACAAAGTGCATGTTGAGTTTTGATACCTGCCCAGTGCCCCCCTATTATTAAAAGAAATAAGTGGGGGAGCCCTAAACCTGTTGGGCTCCCAGTTTATAATATAACCTTACCTTACCTAACCAAAAGTAATAAACAAATAATGCAAATTAGTTATAGATACCTTTTATAGATTTTTTGAAAAGAATGTTACAGGAATCATCGTTAAGGTATGCCGATAGAGTTTTCTATTATGGGCGTAAGGACCGACCCTTATTATAGAAAAGCTTCGCTTTTAAAAAGGTCAACCGAAAAAAATACATAACTTTGATATTCTCTTTTCCATGGATTGACATTTATCTTTAGAACAATACAAGATATAATGTAAATTTGTTATCAGGGAACGCGAGCCTGCTTCAAGGGACCAGGAGTCTGTACACAGCTCTTCTGCTATCAACCTAATTCAAGTAAGTGTGGATACAAAATTTGATGAAGAAAGAAAATATTTACCAGAAATTAAGATAATTAGAAGATAGAATACAAGATATAAAGATTTTTTAAAGTTACATACTGTCGTATTATTTGAATTCTCCTTTCAATTGTTCCTCAGTAGGTTTTTTATTTGGGATAGGTAATAACTATCTCTGTTTGAAATGTCCAAACATTTTAAAGTCTATTTGATGAGTTCATAAGCGTGGAGAAGAGAGGTGTCATCAACCCCCTTAAGTTCTTACATAAGTTAAAAGATAAAGCACTGGTCCAAAAATATGCAAAGCTCGGCAACCTAGCCTCAGCCGCGGCCGCTCATAAGCCTCAAATTTAAACCCACTTGCATGTTTAGACATCCAGCTGAATTTAAAGTTATAATTTGACCTAAACAATCGGCTGCCGAGCCTTGATTATATGTTTCAAAGGACATTTAACTTATTTTTATAAGGCTAACGTCTGAATGAAAAGTAATTTTGTTATAGGGAGCTGCCTATCCTACAGACCAGCAGCCGAAGGGTCAGAATGCGGAGATGGTAAATGGTGCATTAATGCTCAGGAAAACAATACATTTCGTCTAAATTTTAAATATTTTTATCTAGCGGAAAATTTAAATATTTATATTAAAGTAACAGGATGTTTATTTGTATTTTTGTCTTCCTGAATGTACCCAAAGATCTTGCCAACCGCTGAACCGATATGGTTCTCCTTTACAAAGCAGCTTCTAATAGGTACTTGGAAGGTTTATAACTATTTTGAGGAAGGGTACCACCAACCTTCCAAGGGAAATCTCCCCTAGAAAAAGAATTTAGAAAATTGGTTATCAAATTTAACTCTTCCATTCCTCAAGTGCCCTTTGAGGCCTCTAGGGAAGTAGCCGCTAGTTACAGATACAATCATAAAATTTTTAGCAGAAAAATACATTTTTCTTTTAAATTTATTTTAAAATTTGTGACCATTTTCCTAATATCAAATTTGTGTTATATAAAACTTTCCTAATATGATATTTGTAAAAAAAATTAAAGAGACCGATCACGTTTCTTTTTAGTAATGTTGTATCACGAAACCTTTGCAGGGTTTTCATCAATTATTATTTTAGATTTATTACGCTTGTTGGCTATACTTTTTTCCTGACTTGTTGTGCAGCCCTAGCATCTAGGAGCTCTGTATCCGAGGATTGATAAAGTAGCCTAAAACCCCCTTCGGATCTATTTGTTTCTTCCCTTACCCTTTATAAAATAGAAAACATATTTTTTTAGAAGCCTATGTAAATTTTGTTGACATTTTTTATACAGAAATAATTTTAAGGGGGAGGGATTTTTTTTACTATGCTTAACCCCTGTGTTGTGCCCTATCCCCGCGGGGGGTGGGGGGAGCTCTTCATGGTACTTTGAGGAAAAGTGCCGAAACATAGTTATCCAAAATGTCATGGGTTCGATTCTTCGTTCTAAATCTTTTCCGTAAAATAAGGTAATATTTCAAGAATGTGTTATACATTTACCTAAGAAAAGGACCAGGCCTAGATTTTTTAAAAGAACAGTCCAATGTCAGTTTTTTTTTTGTTTGAGGCTTAAGATTTCATTGACTGATTAAGTTCTTCATTTTAAGGAAGATTTGCATATGATCAGGAATGGTTTTAGGTAATTTCATTTTTAAATTTAACTCTAGTGATGATTTTGGGCTATTTTTCTTCTCATTCTTATCACTTAAATACAAAGCCCCCTGAGGCGCAGCCGCTAGTTTCAAGATAAAGCAGAAAACTAATATTGTTTTTGAATCATCAGTGTGTAACGAAACCCTCAAACAATCCCTTTACTACAAACTCATTAGGTAAGTATTTAAGTAATGCAAAATCAATGTACTTTATATTTTATAACTGCACTTTAGATTTAATTGAAAGTGCTGATTTTAAAATTGAACAATTTAATTATTAAATTCTACTTTAACCGAAAATACAAGTTGAAATGATGTAACATTATAGGTAAACCAATCTTCTTAATAGGTATACCTATTTACTGAGGAAAATATAACTTCTCAGTGATTATTCTATAATTTATTAATTTAAAAGAAGATTTTTAAAAAAAATTGGTGGGGGATATCTGGAGCAATTTCTTTTGGGAGGGTAAAGAAACCCTAAACCAAAATAGTCATAAACCTTATCTGGACCTATGAGAAGCTTCACTATAAAGAAGAACCATAACAGTCTAGAGGTTAACGATAAATCTGGGAACAAACACATAGACAGACACACAGATATAGACGTCCTGTTACTTTTTTTATTTAGATTTATCAATTCCCACTTTATTTTCTCTTATTACATAACTGTACATATTACTATCCTTTTGTCTGAATAATATTGCTGGCCTGTTTTAGTAAAGAAGAGCTTAACAGTTGACACTGGTTTTGACACAAGGTTTGATATACCTATCAGAAGTGGAAATACATTTTCAAACACTTTTAACAGGTGATTTTAAATTACGTAGTAAATTTTTTTTAAAGCGCAGCTAAATATATAAATCATAAATAATTGAAGGTTTGTAACGTATTGAATAATAAGATTATGTATAAGATCAAGTTGCTGATTATGGACGCATGTACTGTACATTTTGAGAAATATTTATAGAGATGCTATGCGAATAAAAATATTAATGATCGATTAGGGAAACAGACTATCAAAATTTAAATCTCAAAACAACTTTACCTTAGAAAAATTTGGTGTTAAATATCTTTCCACTATGGCTTCGAAACCGATTAATATCCGTTGGAATAGAACTGGTTCTCAGCCATACTAAAAAATCATGTATCGTCCTGTATGATAAACAATTTTTCGCGAATAACATAATCAAAATCATAAAATAAATAACAGTTTTGTTATCCCGGACTTTCGGGGACTAACAAAAATAGAATTAGGTTTTAATTGTATTCTCCGCGAAGTTGTTTATGATACGATACGATAATAGTTTTCCGCAGATAAAAGATATACACAATTATAAGATTAAAACAATTTTTTTTGCCCCGAGATTGTACAATTTTTATATTTGCAGAAAGCTCTATATAAAAATATGCTATACATAATTTTTCAGCACTGTTCTAATCCACCGAATATTTATCGGTTTCGGAGCGATACTGATAATATTTATTAAAAGATCATCAATTCTTATTCATATAATAAATTTATTATTTTTCAGACCAACCAGTACATTTACAAGTACAAGAACATTCACAAGCTCGAATCCAACTTTTAATAATAATAACAACAAAATTCAACCAACCAAGGAAATTGTCAAGTTTCAAATGACTTTGTGACGAGGAAATAACTTGTTTTATTTTAATGGTTCGTCACATAAAATAATGAATATTTCTCGTACAATTCTTTTCGGTTTTTAAGTTTTATATCAGACTAACTGCTGCATCTCTTAGCATCTAGAGGCTTTGTATTAAAACGGCTTCTAATTTGCAGAAAAAGAGCCTAAAGCCATCCCAAGGCTTAAATCTAAAAAGTATACCTAGCTTAAAACCATTTGAGGACCTATGAAAAGCATCACAAAGAAGGAAAAATTTAATTATTTAGTTAAGTAGTTATTAATATCCTAAGACAAAAAAATCCTTGTTAATTTATATAATAGGATATATCTAATTTTAATGTGATTTTACATTACGTCACTGAAAATAATTTGTAAAATCAAATGAAGTTTAAATGAATTTTTATTATTCTAAAATTAAATTGAAATTTGAAAATAATTTTGCACCAGACAATAATCAATAATGACGTGACAACATATTATTATCCACCCAACACTAATGTTAACAGTATCACAACGCCAGGTAGGTTATTGGTAGCAGCACAGCTACTCTAGATTTAGGCTCATTTTGTCTGTTCGTCACTTTGATATTTATTTGAATAAGTCAATACAAGACCCAAGGCATTTTCTGTCAGAGAGGTGTCTCGGGTCATAGTTTGAACAACTTTGCGTCGTACTTCTTCAGGTGAGTGACTTCAAGGGTAAGAGTAGCTATATGAAGTTTATGAGCCAATTTGAAGGCAATGACTAAAATTTCAATTAAAACATTATCTCATTTTTTACGTTTATTACTTCTGAATTCTGTATTTTAGACATCTTTCCGCGGAAATTTTAATTTTAAAATTTCTATTTCATTAATTTTGAAAAATTTTCAATAATACATATATACAAAACAAGATTTTTCAATTTGGCTGAGAACCGGTTCTAATCCAGTGGATATAAATCGATTTAGAAGTTATACTGGAAAAATAATTCTCAAGGTTACAGATAATTTCTTTTGAATTTACGTCTTCTGGACTTTTACAAAACATTTAACGCGCCAAAAATAATTGGAAGGTTTGACGATATGTCTTTCAATTGAAAAAAGTCTCCAACTACATTTCTCGTATTCATTCGAAACCTATTAATATCCGGTGGATTAGAACCGGTTCTCATACATTCGATAAAAGTTTGTCTAGCATCGTATCATATCCAATTTTCTACGAATAAAATGATAAACAATCATAAGATTGAAAACAGTTTTTTGGCCGTGATTTCGGCATCTCGGGGCAAAAAAAAAATGGTTTTAATCTTATGCTTGTGCATTTTATATCCGCGGAAAGCTGTTTGTAATACCATGGGAGAAATAACTATTATTGTAATTTTGAAGAAAGAATTTGCCAAAGTTGCTTAAAAACAAAGACAAGCACATTCTATAAAACTTATGAATACTAGTAAAATTATGAAATAAAGTATGTTTATATACTTAGATTTTTTGAGCTTTTATGTCATGTATTTTAGTTTGCTTATCTAAAGGACAAAATCGTACACAAATCATTTGGAATATTTGTTAAAAATATATTCAATATATTAAAGTAATTTTAGCACGTACATATTCTCAGAAAAAAAATATAGGTTTCCCAGGTATCTCAGATCAACCAATTTTTATTATTTTTATACTCATTATAGGTTTGTTTAGAAATATTATCTTTTTAAAAGGAATTGAGAGGGTTATGGTGGCACAAATTAGGTTTGAGTGAATGCACCACAGCTATTCAATACGATCGATTTTTTTTTCAGAAACAGTTCGAAGGTCGTTCAACACAAATTCCCAGTCGAGTTTCACAAATCGAAGGCAAGAACGGTTTCAGAAATAAGTATTCTAGAACTGTAGTTACACTTGTTAGCTAGACTCGCGTTAAGTAAATGTTTATCCGTATCACAGTAAGAAGTTGCGTAAATCTATTTTGCAACTCCATAAGGTCAAAGGAGTAGATGAATGGATTCGGATTGTGAGTGGGGTAAACATTAGAGTCTAACTAGCAAGATATAGTGTAGTTAGTCAAATCTAATAAGGTCAACAACAGAAATAAAAACGGTGCAGATATATAATGCATCATATATCTTTTTATGCAAATACCAAAAAGATTAATTTTGAATAATCTTGATTTTTAATAATAATCTTAAGCTAAGGTCAATTATTTAAAGTTTCTGATTCAATTTTGAAAACAGAAAATCCAAATTCAACTCAAGAAAAAAATCTTCATCAAGGTTTACGAAGAACAAGTCTGCAGTGGTAACAACTAGAACAACTAGTACCACTGTTAGGAAATCAACCTCAGATTCAAAATGCACAGATAATTATAAACAGGTTCAATAATTTTTTAACAAAGTGCATGGTGGGTCATTAGGTACCTGCAATTTTTTCAGTACATATGTCTACTTGTTGTTATGGAATTTGCAGGTTTGAATATTGGAAATATATTATTACAGCATACAGTACACAGTGATTAGCCTGGCAGGAGTTTGCTTTCGGGGCTGATTTAAAGAAGGAGCCATTACTCCCCACTCACATTTGTAAATGCATTGACCCTTAGGGGTGTTATTGTTCCTAACAAAAGAATTAACAATCATTCCTGATCTAATAGAAGATTTTAATGTTAATAGAATCCAAACAATCTACAGTTACCAACATCTTTATATACAGTCAAAAACCATCCTGCCTCTTTATTCATCAAAAAAACCAAATCAATAGATGATTGATTATTTCAACTTCACTGCATGCAATTTTTAAAAAATGCATCTCTTACATCTTTGAATGCGCTGTTTTTGCATGATGCTGTGTTATAAAATATCCTGGTTCTTATTATGGAAGAAAAGCATTGTGATATTATTTTAATCCATATCCTTTGGAACCGTATCTAATTTTATTTTGTATTCCAGACTGGGTTAAGTTGTCCTGATTTATTCAAACGATACGCTTTTCATTATTGCTCAAGGTTAGTGTACAATTTTACTAGCGGAACTATTCTACAAGTTTTTTTATGTGTGTTAGATTTGCTTTCACTTGTCCCTGATTACAATCTATTTTAGTTCAGTGTTTAGTGTGTTCTTTCGGTATTTACAGTGAGATAAGCAGAAGTGCCTATAAAAAGGGGATAAATAAAAAAAATTTGGCCTAAGTGTCTTGAATGACGTCATTTCCATTACTCTAATAATTCGGGATACTTTGACCAAAAGTTTTAAATTAGTCCCTTTTTATAGGCACTAGAGAGAGCTTTAGACAAACATCCTGCGTCTTATATATTACTTAGAGTAGCTGCGCTTTTAAAAATTAAAAAAAGTAACTAAGAATCAATAAATTCATTAAAAGTTTGTCAAATTTTTCATTTAGATAATTTTGTATCAGAATTTATATCTGGAATTTTCGTATATATAAAACTTCGTAGATTTTTATATAAATTTTTAGGTTACTTAACACAGTGCAACATATATCATAAGAATAGAAATATATCTATGGAAGGATTAATTTTTTCATATTTGGCTTTTGATACGCCAATAAGAATTTTATGAAAAGTTTGATGATAAATCAAATACTGATTGATATTGATTGGTTATAAAAAGTTATAGTTATTTGGAAACCCGTCACAATTCACTCGAAGCGACAGTAAGAGAAAAAAATTCCCAGACATAAGGCCAACTGTTTCTAAAATGTCCCAATAAACATATAAATTTAGTGGAAAAACAAAAATCTTAAAATGAGGCCTTTTCAGAAAATTAGATTTTAAAATTTCAAGTTCAATTTTCATCCCCTAGAAGTTACCGCATAATCATGACAAGAAAAGCAAAGATTATTTATTCAAAATTTTGAACAAGTTCGTTTTTATAAAGTTCTTCATAAAAACCACTCCTGAAGGGAGTTAATTAATGGCCATCTTTATCGGTTGCTTTGCTAAGGTCACGAAAATTCAGCCTTAAGTAAATCATATATAGAGTGGTTTTATGAAAGACTTCATAAAAGCAAAGTAACACGCTTCCAAATTTACTGTCTATCTCAACATGCTTATGATTGTAAGTTTTATAATCGTGAAAAATTGTCTGTAATGCGATGCCATAAATGAATTTTTAGTATCGCGTAGAACTGGTTGTAATCCAGCGGATATTAATCGGTTTCGTAGCCATATTACTGAAAAATAAAAAACTTACATTGCCGCGTCTCTAAGGTACTGAATTTCTTCCGGTGAAAACGGATTTATGGAGAAATAAATGTAGAAGAAGATCGATATGCTGATAATCAACAATAGGTTCACGTATAACACAGCCTAAAACACAAATATAAAATCACGCAACCTTTAAAATCACGAAGACTTGAAAATCTAGGAATCGATCTAGCACCCCAAATAACAGACAGATGGACAAAACCATGTACAGATTAGATGGGCATATGTCATTTGAATCTTCACTAAAAATTTCAGCCGTCTATCTTGACAAACGAGAAAATCACTGATAGACCGACAAACATACTGGATTGGTATAGGGAATCTTTACAAACAGATTGGCCATTTATCTTGAATAACAGCGGAGAAAATCACATTTCCTCCATAGCGTTACGGACTGACTGACAGACAGAAAAAAAATATTTTTAAATGAGGAGAAAATATTACCTTTTGAAAAACAGTCTGTTCTAAACTAGAAAGATCCTGAAAATAAAGGTTACTTAAAAAATATATTTTGTCCAATGTGAAACCTGCTATATAAGGGGCCGGGAGAGGTTTCAATAACCCACTTGTCGTAACTTATAAATAAAGAGCTTTTCTGAAAGTACAACTTGCTAATATGCTTTTACAGATTCAAAGTCTGTTTTAGAAGGTAAAGAGAAGAATAGAAATTCCCATTTCTCGTAACTAATATTTTTGGAGCTTCTATAAAATCCCATAGTCTGGGGAGGGATGACAACCCAAGGGATCTAAAGGGAAATGACAATAGACGATATATTGAAGTACATACCCACTGATAATTTCCCCTTCTGTAGATTAAAATTAGTATTTGAAACGTTTGAACACTCAACTTAATTAACTAACCAATCAAAATTTATTAAAGTCACCAAAGTTGTCAACCCAATGAATAAGAAAACGATAATATAAAACTTTGGGGACTAGTGTATAAAACAGCCCATTGTCCCCTCTCTTAAATAAACCCTCTAATAACTAACATTTTAGGAGCTGCCCTTAGGAGGGGTGACTACACCCACTTGCCGTACCTGATATCTGATGATCTGTTCTGGCATTACCACCTGCTCCTCTGTTGTCCCAGAAACAAAATCCAGAATCTTTCTCACAACACCCTTCTCTGATTTCTCTCGGGTACCTAAAGTAATCATAACTAATTAAAGGTCCAACCAATCAAAATTCAATATAGTCCCCAAAGTTGTTAAACCAATGAAAAAAAAAACAATTATTATAAAACTTTGGGGATCAGTGTAGTGTAATTAACATCCAAATGTCCCCCCTCCCTTCCTAGTTTTATCTGATCCAAAATATTTGTTTAGTTATTTCTAATTTCTGTTTTTTTACCTTTGATATTTTTTTCTTTGTCATTGTCCAAAGGTTGTAGCTCCACACAGTTTTCTACTGCTAGTTGATCCTCCCTCTCTGAAGTGTCCCAACGTGTCGCAAAAGTGGTTCTTATCAACTAAAAAGATTTCAAAATAATTTTTGTGAAAGAAAAGAAAGAAAAAAGATGTGTCCCAATGTGTCGCAAAAGTGGTCCTGATCAACTAAAAAAAAAAATAGAAATAAGTGTTGTTGGTTAATAAGATATTAAGACATGTATTTACATATCAGGCGTGCTAAAGGGCTAAAGTGGGGTGTAATTTCTCATCATCCCCCTTTTTTAGAGTGTGCTTTTAGTGAGCTTACATAAAAAAGTAGCCAAAAAAAACGCAGACAGAAAATCTAAGTAAAGAAACTAAGCGAGATTAAAGCCATAATGATTCACCAGCAAAAAAAAAATACTTTATATTCTGGCTGCGCTTCTGTCAATATAGTAGAAAAACCCAAGAGAGAACAGCTATACACATAATGATGGAGTCCCCAAAGTTTTATAATAACGTTTTCTTATTCATTGGTTTAACAACTTAGGGGACTTTTACTGAATTTTGATTGTTAGTTTTGTTGAGCATCCAAACGTTTCAACCACTTATTGTAATCTACAGAAGGGTAATTTTTTTATTATCATTGTGGATGTAATAAATTTATCGGCCATTGTCTTATCCCTTTATATCCCTGAAAATTACCATATATTCTGGCTGTGCCTCTGTCAATAAACTGATTACAACAGTAACTAAAACAAAAATATTAATAAAATTTTGAAAAAACTAAAATCGATCATATTCTTACTAAAATTGAATTCTTTTTATAAAATATAATGATAATAAATCCTTATAATAAAGTAATATGATGTCTGACTGTGTGTACCAAAGAAAACCGCTCAACTGATATTGTTCTTCTTTACCATGTAGCTTTTCATAGGTCCAGGGAAGGTTTATAACTACATATTTCAGGGTTGGTAAAAACCCGGGTTTTATTAATAAAATCCGGGTTTTTTTTGGTTTTATTGTTTTCTATTGTTTGTCTGTACCATAGG
>LS046205.1:31203-54505 GCA_900241095.1 Acartia tonsa
GCTTTGACTCTTATACATTTATATTATGATTATTCAGTTCTGACACTATACAATTGTTAATGTCTGTTTGTCCTACCGTTTCAGTGCTTTGCTTTTATGGATGTTGTCATCCTTGTTAATATAATTTTGGAGTATTTATTTTTAGGACGATTAGCAATGTGTGTAATAAGCGAAGCATCTCTTTAAGTTTTAAAGTCTTAAAATGTATTTTCTTATCAAGAACCCTTATTAATATTATTTTAACATACACATAAATACATTTTAACTCTAGATAAGATATATAAAATATGAAATAATTATTTTGGTTTTAACATGGTTGTCCTTGTTAAAACAGATTTTAAATAGATTCAATTCAAAAGGAGGAAAAAATTTGTTTCTGTGTGTGTGTGTGTGTGTGTGAGTTTTCGAAGTGCGTGTGGTCATCAGGGAGGGAGGGGACATTGGACTGTAAATTACACTGGTACCCAAACGTATACAAATTTGTTAAATTTGCTTTGGGTAATTTGATAAAATCTGTAATGGTAGCATCTAAACTTTTTAACCAATAATGTTTATTATCATTGGGTATGTATTTCAATTTTATCGTTTATTGTCTTATTCCATAAGATCCCTGATTGGTCATAGAAAAGGGGTAAAAAATGTATATTTAAATAAAATCTACATAATAAGGTACTTTTAGTAAAGCACGGCATTTGATAAATTTATTTTGTTCTTCTATCATCGCGTTATATAAAACGATGTTTTGATTTCTCTTGATATCCTCCTCGTAAATAGATAAAAACTTCCCAGGACCTATAAGAAGCATCACTATGAAGGAGAGCCTTAAAGCAAAACAGACACACATCCCATTATTTTTACATAATTGTAATTGAATCTTACCCCCAAACTTTGTGTATACAATTTGTTTTTAGTAGCTAAGATTTTTTTCGCATAGATATGATACAAATTTTAGATTTACGTGATTAAAAAATTCGCACTTTTTTGCTAAATCTTATTTGTTTCCTATCATACCAATCAAATTGATTTGATTTTTTTCTCATAAAATTTGACACCTTTGCAAGAAAAACATACTTGTTTTTTATCAAAGAATTTATTTCCAAATAGTTTAATAAATTGAGGGGAGGGGCTTAATACCCTACCCCTCATGTACATTATTGTATTTTGAGAAAGGATTATTAGAGGGATAGGTAAATAAAAGATAAATAATTTTTCTTCTAATAATTGAATTGAGAATAAGTTTACTGGACCCGGGTCCGATATCTAGGGACTATGAAAATTTTCTATGCTATGCTATGCAACCAATCAAAATTAAATAGGTTCAAAGTCCCAAGGTTGTTAAGCCAACCAATAAGAAAACGTTTTAAAAAAAAAAACTTTGGGGAGTAGTTTAATAAACAGTACATTGTCCCCTCCCTCACTAAATATTCTTAAACCCTTTATTTGAAAATATTTTACGAAATCTATGTATTTATATAAATATATATTTTCTATCCATCTATTTTTCTGTGTCTTTTCTTTATATCTATTAATATTTTTTATAGCTAATGTATTCAATTATCCATCTACCTTTCCACATAGCATCTAATTATATATCCACTTTTCTATCCTATTCCTTCTATCTATCTATCTATCTATCTATCTATCTATCTATCTACCTATCTTGTAATTTGTTATTATAATTTTGTCACATCAAATTTCATTGTTTTCAAGTAGTCAATGTCAAATGGTTATCAGCGTCAGAGCTACTCTATAATTAGGCTCTTACAGTGTCCATACGTCCGTTAGAAAACGTATCTAATAATGTAAGACATTCTTTAGTTTCGGATTTATTTAAAGGGTTAAGGCAATGGCCGATTAATTTATATACATTCCCAATGTTAATACACAAAATTACCCATTCTGAAGATTACAATAAGTGGTTGAGACGTATAAATACTCAATTTAATATACCAACCAATCAAAATTCAATAAAAGTCCCGAAAGTTGTTGAGCCAACGAATAAGAAAGCGTTATCATAAAACTTTTGGGACCATAAACAGCCAATTGCCCCCTCTCTTTCGGGCATAAAACAGTGAATATTTAAAGAGTTTTTGGAATTGAATTTATATTTACTGATGCGCTACTTATGACCATTATTGTCCGTGTTATCCTTCTTTTAAAGAATTGTATGTATAGAAAAGCGGTATTTCAAATTCTGCACTTCATAGCCTGATCAAAAAAACATATTACATTCTTAAACACTATTTTCATTCTCCCTAGCCTCTAGTGGGGGTGAAAAAATAGCCTAATAAAACTCCAAGACAATGTAAAGCATTCCTGAAAAGTAAAACTATGTAGTAAAATTTTTTTTCAAAATTTAGTGATATATTAATAGTACAGAAATAAAGAATACAAGGATTAAAACATCCTTAAAAACGAAGCATAACAAAACATAAAATTAGACAAAGAAAGATTAGTAATTGTTCATTGATCAAGGCTATCTTTCTGTCTGAATGTATATGTGTATGTCCATTAAGATCTCGTAAACGACTTGACAAGTTGTCTACAATTTTCAGGGAAGGTTTTAGCGTATTGATCGAGGAGATTCGTTGAAAATTGTCTGTAATACGATCTTTTTAGTATGGCTGAGAACCGGTTCTGATCCAGCGTATATTAATCGGTGTAGAAGCCAATATATATAAATATATATATATATATATATATAAATGACAAACAAAAATTAAAAGACATAAAAACTGAAATAACTGATAAAAGCCTTTGTTTACTTATTTCATAATAAACAAAATTGTGGGAAATCTAAATATTACACTTTTGCAGAATTATTGCCAAAAATGATTTATTAGGTAATCTTAAATGACAAATAAATTGTCATCATTTTTTATGGCGATTTTTAACATAGAACAAGGATGACCTCATCCATGAAAGCGATGCTCTGAAACGGTAGGACAAACGATCATTAACTCTTGTAGAATGTCAGAACTTATTAAGCAGAATTTAAATGTATAATTTTTAACAAAATTATACGCAAAATTTGTTTTAACTGTTAAATACAGGAAACTGTTTAAGTACAAACTTATAAGGACTTGATTATTGGGATGCTTTGCTTTTAAATGGACGTTCGGGCATTCTGGAAAATTTATAGATTTAAACCAGTTTTGTTAGACCCGAGGGACCGATGGACCTTGCCAACAAAATTAGTAAGAGCATTACCTCTATCTTTGTTTATTTTATTTGTTTGATGCTTCTAAATCTAATTGCAATTTTTCACATTAATTATAAATTACAACAACTTTTGCCCTTGTTAATGGAAGGTTAAAAAGACACTCTGTCCTAAAGAAATAGAATTTTATTACTAAAGAAATTATGGATCATGGAAAGAAAACGAAGTAGCTGGTTTCATCGTATTTTCGCAGTAGCTTTAGGTTTTTTTAGGATAGGTTAGGCTAGGTAAATGCCATGAATGCCCCACAGGGTTAGGAAATTGGCCCCGCAGGGGCCAACACTAATGGGAAAGCTATTGTGAAAATATGATGAAACCGGATACTTCGTTTTCTTTCGATCTGAAAATATATTATGAAGTCAATAAACATTAATAAAGATAATCTATAAATGTCAAGGAAGGAATGAATTTTGGACTGTAAATTATACTGGTCCCCAAAGTTTCGTTAGGCTAAAAATTTTGAGAACTTTTATTAAATTATGATTGGTTGGTGCATACTAGAAGTGTCCAAACTTTTTATACCAATAATTGTTATTTACAGATTTGTTAATTTATTTATCGGCCATTGTCTTATCCCTTTAGATCCCTGCTTGCTAAGAAATTATTATACGTAAAAGTAAGAATGTGCAAAGAAGCGGAAAACAGGCAGGACGTATGAACATACCCTTAGTGTATCATTGCTGCGCTACTTTTAAAACAATGATGACATCATCCATAAAAGCGAAGCTCTGAAATGGCAGGACAAACGAACATTATCACGTTCAAGCCGAATAGAAATGTCACACTCACATTTTTAAGAATTATTATAAAGATACTTTGCTTATATTTGATATTGTATACCTTGTTGCATTAGGAATCAGTATTATAAAAATCAGACGATATAAGGCAATTATACCCAGCTTATACCAATAACGAAATTAATTCGGAAAAAAAAATCACGAAACCTATACGTGTTTTCAGCTGTCGTTGGGGGGCAACACATCGTAAAATTGACGACCTCTCAATTTGCCCCCCAAATATTATTCTAGATTTTTTTGCTTGTTGGTTATACCTTATACCTGAATTATACCAAATAGAAAAATGTTGTTATAAAAGTTAAAAACAACAAGGATAGTGTCCTTTGAAGATAAAATCAGTTATTTCTCTTTGTTCATAAATTATCAATACAACATTATCATTATTTACAATTAACTATTTAGGGGAAAAATCTATCAAAGGGCTAAACAACTTTTCATGGTAGATTTAAAATAAATCTTATAAATGAATTAAAACCAGGTATCTAAAGGGATAAGACAATGGTCGATAAATTTATGTAAACCCCCAATGATGATATACAAAATTTCCCCTTCTGTAGATTACAATTAGTGCTTTGAACGTTTTGACGATCAACCTTATGAACCAACCCAGCTTATACCAACAATGAAATTAATTCGGAAAAAAATCACGGAACCTATACATGTTTTTCAGCTGTCGTTGGGGGGCAACACACCGTAGAATTGAAGACCTCTCCATTTGCCCCCCAAATATTATTTTATTTTTATTTTGCTTGTTGGTTATACCTCATACCTGGAACCAACCAATCAAAATTTAATACAGTCCCCAAAGTTGTTAAGTTAACGAATAAGAAAACGTTAGCATGTAACTTTGGTGACTAGTGTAATAAACAGCCCAATGCCCCCCCCCCATCCTTGAATGAAAACATAATAGTAAACCGTAAAGTTTTTTTTAACATTAGATTCAGTGATTTTCAAATGGGAGTGAGGCATCTTCATTTAAAGTTTTAATTGGATGTAGACACCCCTTTCCGCGTATCAAAGATTGAAAAGTTTTTTTTGGGTGGGGTAGGGGGTTTCAAGGTGTGATTTCTCTTGGGAAGGTGGGGGTACCCTCCCCAAAAATAGTCATATACATACGTTTCCTGTAATTATAGGTTACTGTTCATGTAGTGAGAGAGATACTTTAACAAACAGACAGACAAGAAATAATGATATTAAGGACTTTTAATTTCTTACTAATTAACGTCAAATAAACATAAAAAGCTAACTAAGACCTTGAAATGATAACAAATCTAGCAAAATTACATTTCCCTGTTTATTCTAAGCGTAAATTTTGCTACAATAGTTTTTTTCTTTTTATAAAAGAAACAGTATATAAGTCTAACTGTACCGAGAGATCTTTTTATTCTAACCTTTGTGCCGATATGTCTCTTCTTTACAGTGAAGCTTCTTGTACTAAAAGGTCCATTTTTGAGATATCATGGGTAAAATAAAAGTCCTTTATATGTCCTTACTTATTCTTCATTAACTGCACTTGTTTTGAAAAAAATTGTGTGTCAGTATTAATGTCTTTCATTACGACGAAGTTTTTAAAGAAAATTTCAAATATAAGCTTCGCACCTTAACAATTGTGTCATCCTTGTTTATTCCATGTTTAATAATATGTATTTCTTTTTATAATTTTCTACGGGTTCAGGGAAATACAAATGAGAAAAAATAATCTTGGACATTTCTAGTCATTCGGTAACATAAACGATAACATATACCAAAATATTAATTTCCCTATTTTTAATTAGTCAATGGAAGATAAATTTATTGGAATCCGGTAGATTAGAACCAGTTCTCATCCATACTGAAAAATTATGTATAGCATTGTATTATATCTAGGATTCTATCTAGGATAAAAACAGTTTTTTTTAGCCGCGGAAAGCTGTTTGTAAGGTTTTTAATTGTAGACTTCCTCCCTTGGTATTGTTCAATCTATTTTATTTACGTTTCCCTTGCTGCCTGTATTTCCTGTATGCAGTAATTTAGAGTGCCATCAATTCCACCAACTGTATGATATAATCATAACAAGAACCGAAAATTGTTACAACAGCACAAAGCGCCTTTTCCCCTATTATTAACTCCTTAAGTGCAGGGTTGTCTTTCAATTTTTAGGTGATCCTTTAGATAATCCAGAGAATCGTCCGCTTGTAATGGGATGCGATACTCTAAATCCAAAGAATATTAGGTTAAGTCACATCCAACAGACAACTATCCCTTTAATAGCACTACCTTTGTCTGAGAAGTCCTACAAATGCATGGTGATGAGCTGTGCCTGTCGATGGGCACCTTAACTATTTATGTCACACACCTGACATAGCACCATTTTGAAACACTATGCGAAAATGCGGGGAATTGATTGCACACAATTAAGTTAATTCTTCATTTTTAAGGTGCTCAACCGTTAAAGGTCAATTTCAACAACACTTCATAAAATAAAACAGGGTCATTTAGGTTGATAAGTAGCGAGATATATGATTTTTAAAAAGCAAGCTTTCTATAATTAGGGTAGGTCCGTCCATCAGTACGGTCATAACGGTTAGCTCTTTTCTTTTCTATTGATTTTAAACTTTGCAAGATGATTCCTAGAACAGTTAGGCACGACTTAAAAAGCGTAGCAACTGTATAATCGTTGCCAAAATGTCCATTTAAAACATGATGTTTTTAACTTTTTGGCAACAACTTTTTGTAATTATCCTACTTATCTGATTTTTGGAGTACTGATTCCTATTACAACAAGGTACAATTTTATAAGCTACGAATCTTTATAATCAATATATTATAAATTTTTATTTTATAGTTGTTTGAGTTTTAATGATTAGCTCTCATACCTTACTCGTCCCCAAAGCTTTATAATAACGTTTTCTTATTGGTAGTCTCATCAACTATTGGGACTATTATTGAATTTTGATTGTTTGGTTCATTAAGTTGAATGTCCAAACTTTCAACCAGTTATTTAAATCTACAGAATGGGGTAATCTTGTTTGTCACCATTGGGGTTGTTCATCAATTTGTATAAACAGACAGACTTGCCAACATTTTGTTACTTGTGTATAATTTTCTTTTATTATTTGTGTTTGACCTCCAATAGTTAATTTGAATTGATATTTAAGCTTAATTAACATCCTATAATTATGATAATTTAAGTGCAATTAAAAACTTAAACAATAAGATTGTGGATAAACTTTCATCAGCTTCAATTGTTTATCTCTTTATTCTCTTTCACATTTCTATCTTTTTTTTCTTCTCTTTCTTGCTCTCTTCTTTCTCTTTCCCTTCTTTATTTCTTTCTTTCTTTCTATTTTAATTTCAATACTGAAAAATTATGTATCGTATCGTATTATATACAATTTCCTACGAATAATAAAAAAATATTAAATATAGATAATTTCAGTTTTTTAGCCCTGGTTTTGGTCCCTCGAGGCCTACAAAACCTTAATTAATCTTACACTCTTTTATTTTAATAACCGCGGAAATCTGTCTATAATACAATGTGATGAATATTATCAGTGTCTTAACTTTTTTCCCTTTATTAATATCATCAATATAAAAACAGACATTTTGGTAACAATTAAAGAGTTGTTGCGCTTTCTAAACCAAAACAAATTGTATGTAAACTTTACTTTTGGTAAATTTCATTAGTTATATACTATTGACGTATAAATAAATGTATGAGTAATATAGATGTAAAATCCAGACAGCTACCTGGTTCAAGTGATGAAAACCCTTTTCGTCTGCTAACAAATTGCTTTCTGTTCTTTTGTTGGGACTTTTGTTTATATTCCTGACGCTGTTAGCTGATTTAATAGACCCAATACAAAATCATGACAGGGTCCCCACCTCGTGGTTAGAGTTACATATAGCTCGTGTCCGCTCTATCAATAATCTAAATGGCTAAGACAAAGGCCAATAAATTGATGTACATCCCCAATACTGATACACAAAATTATCCCTGCTGTAGATTAAAATTAGTGCTTAAAATTAATTGAGCTAACCAATCAAGATTCACTACAGTTTCCAAAGTTGTTAAGCAAGCGAATTAGTTGTAATGGTTGTAGTTGCACCTCTAGAAACAAGGATGACAACATCCATAAAAGAGAAGCTCTGAAACGGTAGGACAAACAAACATTAACACTTGTAGAGTGTCAGAACTAAATAATCAGAACACTAATGTATAAAAGTCGAAAAGAATTGCATGTAAATTTGTTGAAAAACTGAATAAATATAGGATAATGTTTAGGGATATACTTTAATTTTTAGGACTTGATTATAGAGAAGCTTTGCTTATAATATTGTACCTTGTTGTCCTAGGAATCAATATCATTCGGATAATTATATCATATAATATTTGTTGTTAAAAAAAGCTAAAATCGTCATGTTTAAAATGGACGTACGGAAATTCTGGTAATGCTCATAGAGTTGCTATGCTTTCTAAATCGTACCTAACTACTACAGGAATCACCATGCAAAGTTTGAAATCGACGGGACAATTCTAACAAATTTTCAAAAAAAAAGCTATCTGTTCCGGACTTACGGACGGACCAACCCTAACTATAGAAAAGCTGCGCCTCTTTAAAAAAAATGTGGTGAATAAACATATGAACATATGCATGCATTAATGAATACAACTTTAACCTTAACCACACTTTAAACATAATTTTCTTTAACAATTCAAACATAAAAAATACAAGTAAAACACACAAAAAATCAGGAATTTAAAGGGATAGGTCAATGACCGATAAATGTTTGTTGATACAAAAAATTAGCCCTTCTGTAGGTTAAAAATAGTAGTTAAAACGTTTTAACATTCGACTTAATGAACCAACCAACTAAAATTTAGGAAAAGTCTCCATAGTTGTTGATTCAACGAATATGAAAACGTTATTATCAAACTTTGGGGACTAGTGTAATAAAAAGCCCAATGTTCCCTTACTCCCTGCAAAAAAATACACACACACATTTACATTAACAAGCAACAAGTAAATAAATCAGGGATAAGACAATAGATTATATTTTGAAAAACATCCCCAATTATTATAAACAAAATTTTCTCTATTGTAGATGAAAATTATTGGTTGAAAAGTTTGATCTCTGCAAGATTTAATAAATGTCCCCAAGGTTCCTAAGCCAACGAATGAGATAACCTGTTTATAAAACTTTGGGAACCAGTATAAATTACAGTCCAATGTTCCATCCCTCCCTCTACATTACATTGAAACAATCTTGTTATTATTTTTAAACTTTATGGTTAAATGAATTTTATGAAAAATATTTTCTTGTGTAGTGCTTTCACTTCTGCATATTCTTAGTGCTTCATAATCGCAAAAAGACACAATAGCAAATATATAAGAAATGGTGTGAAATCCAAAACCATTGAGGATATTGGTAATGCTGTTAAAATAATCAGAGATAGAGAGGGGACAATGGGCTGTTTATTACACTAGTCCCTAAAGTTTATTGTAAGGTTTTCTTATTCGTTGGCTTAACATCTTTGGGGACTGTAGTAAATTTCGCTTGGTTGATTGAATAAGTTGAGTGTTTAACCGTTTCAACCACTAATTTTAATGTAAAGAAGGGGCGTCATCATTAGGAATCTATATCATTTTATCTGTTATTGTCTTAACCCTTTAGATCCCTGAATAATAATACCTATATAAAAGTAATAGGATCTGTGTCTGTGTACCGGAAGGAAGGATCTCGCTGAACCGATATGGTTCTCTTTTACAATGTAGCTCCTCATATGTCCTGTGAAGGATTATAACTATTTTTGGGGAGGTTACTATCACCTTCCAAGATAAATCGCCCTAAAACTTAAAATAAAAAAGGGTTGGGGGATGGCCGCTAGTGTTTTGATACATATGCAGAAGTGAACGAACGACTTTCTTCTTGTATTTAAATATATATCACGCCAGGCTACAATTGAATCAAGACAAAAGTAAAACCAAAATATTTCAGCGGGATCTTTTTGAGAAAATTAGATTTGAAAATTTCAAATTCAATTTTCACCCCCTAGGAGTTGCCGCATAATCATGACAAGAAAAGCAAAGATTATATATTTAAAATTTTGAACAACTTTGCTTTTATTAAGTCTTTCATAAAAACCTCTCTATATATGATTTATTTAAGGCTGAATTTCCGTGACCTAAGCAAAGCAACTGATAAAAATTCATTAACTCCTTTATTAAGAAGTGGTTTTATGAAGAACTTTATAAAAGCAAACCTTTTCAAAATTTTGAATAAATAATCTTTGCTTTTCTTGTCATAATTATGCGGTAACCCCTAGGGGATGAAAATTGACTTTTTCAGATCTAATTTTCTCAAAAAGGCCTCCTTTTAAGATTTTCGTTTTTCCACAAAATTTATATGTTCATTGGGACTTTTTAGAAACAGTTGGCCTTATGTCTGGGAATTTTTTTTTCTCTTACTGTCGCTTCGAGTGAACTGTGCCATCTATAACATCCTACAATACAACTAAAATTTTACTGAAAATATAAAAGTCAAAATAGGTATCATAGATTGGTTGATTATTCACCTTGTTAAAGAAGCTTATGCAATTAAAAACTTTCGTCAGCATGCTTTTCTCAGCTGCTATATAAGATATAAAGTCAAAAAAATTGATGAGGGTTCCCTGTACTAATAAGCATTTATTTTTATAATTTACTTGGTCCGTCGGTCTCTCTGTCATGCTTCAAAAGACATAAATCAAGTTTTCATTATTTATATGTTATTCTCAATATTTTTATGACTCCTCATCTTAAATTCACTTTGTCCGTTTGTCTAGTCCTTTGCTTTCCTATATAAAAGATGTTTTCATCCTTGTTTTTGTCTAATTGCTTGTTTTATTTTAGTTTATTAGCGCGGAAAGAATGCTGTGTGTCGTACAACAAGTACTGCAACAGCTAGTCAATCTCAGTCAACAAAAAACCTGATCATATTATTATTATATTTTATCAGCTTGGTCATCCCACAAAACTTTACATTTTTCTACATTAAAATCAATATTTATCTGGCTGCATTTTCTCAAGATTTAAAGTTGGTTCAAAGAGGGATGTGCTAAAGGAAATTTGACAGAGGGGTGTAGACACACCCCCCACTCAGTATGGAAATTTTGATTCATAGATTATTTATTAACGGTACATAATTGTAAAGTCTTTGTATGATGACCATAATAATTATTATAGTATATATAATATTATATATTTTTATCTTGTAGGTTATATTTATTTCGTCTGGTGTCAATATTCTATCAATCACAAAATAAGTTTTTCTTACTTATTTTATTTCAAGATTTCCCGAGAGAGAAAAAGTTTGGTATTCATGTTTCATCTAAAAACTTATGGTTTACTTTTAATCAAGGATATTACAAATATGATTTTTTTTATTTTACGGTTTTTGTTTAATCAGCTTTTTCTATAGAATAAAGAAAACTATTTTTCATTTGGTTTAGAACCTCAACAAAACTAAATGTAAAAAAATATCAAAAGCTTTTTGTTGTCTGTCTTATTTTATTTAGCTTATTTTATTTAGCTTATTTTATTTAGCTAATTTTGTTATAGCTAATTAAAAGGTGAAAATAATATACTTAAGGGCTTTCAAGGATGAAATATCATTTTATTATGTAAGGATATATAATACTACTATTTAACATTAAGGTATAAAATTAATTCATGGCTCAATTTTTTAAAAAATTCTTCTAATAATTAAAACTTATTTTGTGATATAATAATTTGATGTATTGTAAAAGATGTAAAAGTGCTGTTCTAATTGTTTATTTCAATGGCATTACTATTGCTTTTATTTTTTTAGCCTTTATTATTTGTGTTTCTCTCCACTTGACTTATATTGTTTCTTAAGAAATATTCAACTTCAAGTATTTCAATAATTTGTTATAAACCCTTGAACTGACGAGTGAAAAATAGAACCCCAGGGCCGAGGAGAGGGGACATTGGACTGTTCATTCACTAGTACCCAAAGTTAATAACTTTGGGTACTTTTATTTGATTTTGATTAGTTGGTTTATTAAGAAGAGTGTCCAAACGATTAAACCAATAGTTTTATCCTATGGAAAGAATAATTTTGTTTATCTTCTTTGAAGTTGTACATAAATTAATCGTCCATTGACATATCCCTCAAAATCTCTGCGGATTCTACACCACCTCATTTTTTTTTTAAATCAAACATGTTTAAAGCACCCACAGGGAGCTGCATCCCCTATGGGGCTATATCCCGTCAGGGCTTTACCTAACATAAGCATAAAAAAGAAATTGTTGATTTAGTTTGTTTTTTGGTCCAGTGTAGATTAAAGTTGCCACCAATTTCTAAGGAACCAAAAAATATTCTGTCAATTTCTTTACAAAACTCTAAATAACATAGTTACATATTTTCAGTAATATTTTATTTATCAAAATTAGGTTATGTATTTCAAGAATGTATTAATTCATTAAAATCTTTTTAACATAATATTTGTAAAATACAAATGAATAACAAAAGCAAGTTTTTGCTATAGTTGTTTTTTTTTAAATTGAAAATACTATGATTTTACCATTAGTTTATTTTATTAACATTTGTAGATGAATTAAATTCACTGCCATAAATGCCATTTACATTTAACTGAAAGCACCAAAATAAATTTTTTTATTTAATTGTCTAAATTATAAACCACCAAACAATTTATGAATTCATTTTTTTTATTTATTAGTTTCCTGTTTTTTTTTCCTTTTCAATTTTTATGTTTTTTCCCTCAAAAATGTATTTAAATTAATAAAATACTATTTTGGTATTTTGCTGTTCATGCTGTTATAAATCGTTAAATCTTCATTTTTTATTGAAAAAATAATAATTCAAATTTTTCATACCTTAAATAGAAAAATGGCGAAATTTGTTAATTATTTGTTAAGTTTTTGTTTTATCCTATTCCTAATTGCCTATTCTCATTTTTATAAAAATAAATCCTTTATCCCACCTATTTTAGACTTGTTACTTTTATAAGCAAAGCTACTCTAAAATTCACTTTGCCTGTATGTAAGAAGGCCAACGCTATTGTATAAATGTAATTTTCTCGGCTGCTTATTAAAAGTAAAGATTCCTATGATATATGCGCATTATTTTGTTTGTCTGTCCACCTTATTGGTAAAAGGTTTCGTGTTTTCTTGAGTTTTGGATATTTTCTCTCTTATTCTTATCTTTCTCATTTAAATATCTTCTGTATAACTCACTTTGTCCACTGGTCCATTAAATGAATTTTTATGCTTCACTACTGATGGATGTTATAATCCTTGTTCATAGTGCTACTGGTAATTATTTGATATCTTCCGTGCTACTAATCATAGATGTTTATCCTTGTTTTTTCTCAGAATTTTAGTAGGAATTTTTGATATCTAGTTTTTACCTCTTCCAATGTTGCTTGTCAATTTTATGGCCAGACCCATGTATCTCCAAAACAACGGTTTCCATAATGTTTGTCTGTGTGTCACATATTGTCTTTCATTGTTATATTGTGTTTCATATATTCGTAGAAAACTGGATATAATACGATACAATACATAATTTTTCAGTGTGGCTGAGAACCGTTTAATTGTCTTCGAAGCCATACTTGGAAATAATTTTCAATAGTTTTGTGCAGTAATAGGATGTCTATCCTCTCAGGTGGAAGAATGTTTGTGTCTGTTTAACGAAATTTTGCTATACGTAATCATTGTTTAAATCGTAGTTTAAGTTATAAAAAAAAATTAGACGTTATTAGGCGTTTGTATGTCTTTGTGCGAAGGAAAATAGTATTTTAATATTTTAAAAAGGCATCGGTTTTTATGAAAAGTAATCTTGTTCGGTTTATTTTCACAATTTTATTTTTCATCTTCAGGTAGAGTACAAACTTTATCTTTATTATTGTTATCTTAAAAACTTTTTTTATTAAAAAAAACTTTGTATCAAGATGTAAACCCAACAATTGCTATAATTGTGCGCATATTTGAACTAGCGAAGCAGTCCAATCTATTTATATTTTTGTAGGTCTAATTAATTTAGTTCTTATCTATATAAATGCTTTATCTAAAGATATAGAGGAAGCACTAGAAAGTGTCATGTGTGACGCTCTAAAAAAATACGTCTATTATCCATATCTATTTTAGAAGTTTCCTTTTCCCTATTTATGACGTCACTTATGACACTTTCCGGCGCTTTCTGTAGAGGTTTTATCGCTGGACGCCGTTTGAGTTTTAGAAACCAAAAACATCAATTTTTTCTTCTTTTTTAAGAGATTAAACAGAGTAAATGTTTTAAAATGTAAGTTTAAAACCTCTCAGATGCACTCCTATAGAATCAATTTAAAATATGCAGTTACCTATCAGGGGACCCCTGTCTAATATACTTAAATTTGACTAAGAATATATTTGTTTTAAAATATAAATTTACGTTAAAATATGAATTTCATGTCAAAAAAATTTAACAATAACAAGGATTTTAATGTCTGGGAAAGCGTAGGCTTTCAATTTTTTAGTGACGTAATGGAAATTTTAAAAAGACCGTTCATTTAAAAGTTTTGTTGTTTTAGCGCACTGAACTACCCTCCTCCATTTTCAAAATAAGTTAAAATATAGATTGCAGGCATGTAGAAGTTTCTTAGAGACCTGGAAAAACTATATCTACAGGAGCTTACCTTGAACCCAAAATCATCTTGGACACTTTATTATATTATCTTTTACTGTTATGGGACACGTATTTTTTTACTTCTCAATGGTTTGTTAAAGTCATAAACTGTGTTGATCATTATTTAAATATGTTTTTTTGATAATTCCAATTCACAGTGTTCCATTGTTTAATTTTAACGAATGGTTACAAATAAAAAAAAAACATGATAATCACTAATGATAATCACAATGAGCACTAAGGTTTGTTAAAGCCAAAAATGAAGCAGATTATAGAAACTAATAAAAAAAAATCCTACAATACATATGATCAATGATAGGACTGTTTACATTGTAATTGACCAATGGTAAAATATATACTGGCCTATCATTGGTCATTTGTATTGTATGAAGTCATTTTTTATAAGCTGTTTCTTAAAAGTTTAGCACAAAATATCAAATTATAGTGTAGATTCGCTTCTGATGTCCTTCAAACCTGCATTGTTGCCAAAGCACTTATGTTTTAATTTATTAATATTCAGTCTGAATTATTCCAATATAATTATTCAAAAACATGAACTCAGTGAAATTGTATGGAAACAGAATATTTTCCAGTATGGCTTCGAAACCAATTAATATCTGCTGGATAAGAACCAGTTCTCATCCATAATAAAAAAAATCATGTATAGCATTACAGACAATTTTCCACAGATATTAAATTTTTGAAATCTGTGTAAAGCTGTCTATAATACGATGCGATAAAGAACCATTGTCAGTTAGATATAACCGTAAATATGTTTTGAATTTAGAATACAGAATGCCTAATATGAACGTATTTACATATAAAACTTGATTATACTTTTTCTTTTAAACTAAAATTCTACAATCAATTAATTATAACTTTGATTTTAAACTTCAAAATAAAAGATGAAAAACAAACTGTTTGTTATTTATCACTTTAGGATTTGTTTGATTAAGCAGATAAAATATCATTTCAAGACCAAATATTCAGAAATTTTGTCATTTAGCATTGATTTAAAATGTAAGGTCAAGTATCTTTAAATCAAATAACGTCTTATTCAGGGAGGAAAGGGAAACTGGGCTGTATATTACATTAGTTCCCAAAGTTTTATAATAATATATTCGTTGGCTTAGCAACTATAGGGATTTTTATTGAATTTTGATTGGTTGGTTAATAAAGTTGAGTGTCCAAACGTTTTAACCACTAATTGTAATATAAAGAAGGGGTTAATTTGTTTATCATTATTGGGGATGTACATGAATTTATCATACATTGTCTTATCCCTTTAGAACTCTGGTTTTATTTATCTGTTGCGTATCATCAGCATGAAGCAAAATTTCAGGCTAAAAAAAACAGAAACTATGAAACAATCAAAATATAAATATTCTAATGTTAGTTTCATCTGATAAACCCACATAATACTTGTTTTTTAAGCAGCAATTTCTTCACTGGCGGGTAACTTCTTCATCGTTTTTAATTGCCAGAGAGTGTTTTTCAACTCTAAAAAAAACTAGCTGTCAACAAAATATTACCAATTATGAAAAACATAAAATAAGCGTATCTTCTTCTTATAGTTAACTCATGGAATTACAATTTTGTTGAATTCGATAAAACACAAAATTATATTATTCGCTTGAGTAGCTTATAGTCCAATCAAATGCCCTACTGCATTAATAATGTAGCTACTCTATATCTACGATTAGACCAAACGTCTTTCCGTCTGAGCAAGCTATTATTTTTCTATTGTATAATGAGTAAGCGTTTTTTTTGTCTGTCCCGAAGGATCTCGCTAACCGCTGAACTGATATTGTTCTCCTTTACAGTGATGCTTTTTATAGGTTCTGGGAAGGTTTTAAACTATTTTTGGAGAGGGTGTCTTCATCCCCTTCCCCTCAAAAAATATTTTTTACTCTTTTGAAACTCAAATTTAAAATGGGATGAGGTTGACTTTTCCACCTCCTACCTTAAATGCCCCTAGAGGCTTAAAAGGGGCGTAGCAGCTACTATGTAATAATTCAAACATGGATTGCTTAGAATTTGATAAGGTATCTATAGATAAGGTATGCCACAAGTCTATGTATAATAATGATAAAAAAAAAATTCCTAAAGACATTTATGTCCTTTTCTATGTAAACTATTATTCAGGGAACAAAATGGATAAGACAATGGCTTGAAATTGATGTAAATTACTAATGATGATAGACAGAGTTACCACTTCTGTTTTTTTTTGTTAGTTGTTGAAACATTTGAACACTTAACCTAATTAACCAACCAATCAAAATTCACCAAAGTCCTCAAATTTGTTGATCCAACGAATAAGAAAATGTTATCATAAACTTTGGATACTAGTGTATTAAACAACTCATTGCCCCCACTCTTTCTCTGACTATTATTAGTTTTTATGGTTGAGCTACTTGTCAAAATATTTGTACTTGTTTTGATTGATAATTACTTGTCACGTTCTGCTTGGCTAAATATTGGGTAACAAGGATGACAACAGACAAACATTATGAGTGATAAAGGAGATGTTCAGCTGTCATAAAAAATAAAGAGTATTTGCAAAAAAAAGTTCTTTAATGCATGGACTATTTACAGACGTACAAATCAATGTAATTACTTAATGCACACAGATTATTAGAATCTTTACTGAAAATAAATTCTAGGTGTCTATCTTGAATAACAGACGTGAAAATCACATTTTCCCATAAAGTTGACTGACTGACTGACTGACCTACCCTAATTACAGAAATGCTTTGTTTCAGAAAAAGTACAATTGTATCCATAAGTAGCACAGCATTAATTTTAAAAGTCAAGAATAAAGTGACAGAAAGAAGGAATCATAATCAATTCTTTTTTAATAAAGTGTATTTGTATCAATAACTTTCGGGCAACCCTTTGATTGTACTACCTTTTCAATGTCTTTATTTTTGGTACAGTTACGGTAGGTATTCGAACCCATGAACTATGGTAACATTGTATAATTGGTTGGGTAAAAGTTAGATAAAAATAAAAGAGTTTTTTAATGTCAATTTAGAGACCAAAATAGTGACGTATGGAGAGCCATATGGACGAACGTACTAACATACTATGACTAGAGAGTAACTGTGCTTCTAATAAACAATGGGGCTACAACTAATTTAAAAGTCAGTTTGAGTCAGTTCTTATCTAATTACAGAAGTGATAAAAATAAAGGGGAGCAATGCTAATCTATATTTTACTTGATTCTTGGATAAAATATTCGTTAAGTTTAAAAGAATATGTAATTGAATGCTTCATTTATTTTAAAGTTCGTATCTAAATTTTATATAAAATATATATATATATATATATATATATCCTATCTTTTTATAAAAGTGGATGTCCGTTTCTGTAGCTTAAGATCAAGCAAAATGCTTGAATACAGGTTTCTTAACAAGGATGTACTTTTTTAAGATTTTGTTAATGAAATGTAGATTCGTAGAACGCTTCTAAATTTCTTAATTTCATTTTACAATACAAAGATAATATTACTTACCTTACCTTACAACCAACCCTTTTATTGCACGACCTTTTTCTGAGAAGTCATAACTGTGCATGGTAATGAGTTGTGCCTGTTGGGCTAAGGCATTCCCCCTACTCTTACTATTGATGTAGCGCACCTGACATAGCAGCAATAGGAACAAATTTTAACGTCTATAGTTTTGACGTGATGTCGACAAGAGATTCCAACCTATCACCTCCCCGACGACGAGAGGATGCGCATCATGTTGGGTCACGATCAAGGGTTAGATATTACTTACTTTAAACCTAAAAATAGTTTATTCCAGATGAAGCGAATTTTTCTTTTTAAACTATCAAACTCAAACAAAATATCATATTTAATATTTTATCAATGTGGAATATTTTACTGTATTTATATTATTTAAAAAATCCAAAAATTGTTATAGTTTTTTTGAAGCATTATTTGTATTCGTACTGAAATATTTCTTTTTAAAATCAATCAGAAAAGCTGGACTACAAAATATTTTATTGTAATTATTTGTGAAAGCAAAAATTCTTATCCTATTATTTTTATATTATTTGTATTACGCATATGTATAATATAATAAGAAATATCTGTGCAATCATTTTCGCATATTATCATATTTGCAAATTGTGTTACTTATTCGCAAAAAGACCTAATAGTTTAAAAATATTCCATTAGACTTTTGGTCCATGGTACATTCATTAAGAATCCTGATTTTAAAAAATTAGAAGTGCTAGAAAGTGTCATTTGTGACGTCATAAAAATATGTCTCCGACAGAGGGATGAGAGGAGAAGTGGGAAAGGAAACCCCTAAAAAATATATGGATAATAGACGTATTTTTATAACCTCAAACATGACACTTTTCAGTGCTTCAAAAATCAAATTGCAGTTATTTCACTTTAATTCAAACTTTTAAATAAATGTATTTATCTATCGTAAATGTTCGTTGGTCTGTCTGTCTCATTTGTGGAGCTTCCCTTCTATAGGTTTTTTTATCAGGAATCTAAAGGGATGAGACAATTGTTGATAAATTCATGGACATCCATTATGTATTTACACAAAATTATCCCTTCTGTAGATTACAATTGGTGGTTGAAACGTTCGGACACACAATTTAAAGAACAAACCAATCAATTAAGTCCTCAAAGCTTTAAGCCAACAAATAAGAAAATATTAAAATTTGTGGACCAATTTAATAAACATCCCAATGTCTGCTCTCTCCCTAGTTTTGAGTGTAAGATAAAAACAAAGCTTGTGTTGTTGTAATAATCAAAGAAGATAAAGTATAGATTAGAATCCAGGTAGACGACCTACCTGGCTAGGCTGAAATAAAATTGGAACTTTTGAAATTCCCAAAAGTCAATATGGCTTTTAGTAAAATCGCCTGATTTCAGAAATTATTCAGATATATTATTAAAATTAATGCCTTTTTTTATAATTCACTGAATGCCATACCGACTGGCATTCGACCATTAACAATGTATTAAATTTTATATATTTGGTCAAAAATTATGATATTGGCAAATTAGATATATGTTCTTTCTAAAAAAGTACTATTTCAGTTTTGTCCAAACAAGACAATCGTACAATTCAAGTTGGTTATAATTTTTTTATTGCGCATGTGCTACTTTTCTCAATTTTCCAATAATGATTTGAGGTTTTCAATTCTATACTTTATCTTCTTTGTGTAATAATATGCAGCTCTGAAGATTGAGGTAATGTGCCCACTACAAAATAGTTGAAACATTAACATTTTTAGAAGATCTAGAAAGATTTAGCAATTACCATGAAGATTAGGTTTTCTATGTTTTGAGATTTTAATATTAAAATAAAAAAAATCTTCCAATTTAATTTTTAAAACTTCGAGTTAAGTCAGTTCTTTTTCAAATGTTCTGATATCCTGATAATCTTTTAGATTTCAATATTTTTTGAGATCTGCAAACAAAAATTTAAAAAAAATTCGAATCTATTAGTAAAATATTCTAGTTTAGTTAATTATTCTTCAAATGATCTGTTATCCTGATAATGTTTCCAACTGAAAATATTGATAAGAATATCCTCCGATAAAAACATTCAATAATATTTACGATAATCTTTACAGTGCTCCGTGTAGAAATGAATAATGTGATATATATGCGGAAGTGAATGTCCAACTGATAAATTAACTAATCAAATTATTCCTAATAGCCAGACAGCTGGAGTATCCTGTCTATTTGATATGAACCTTCTGCAATAGAAAATTATTGAATTTCTGAGATTATAATTTTCCACTAGCATGGCGTCCAATTATACAATGGTGATTTGAATCATTATTGGTTCCTTTTAGCGGCAAAATCAGAAAATGGAAAATTTTAGGTTTAAAAAGATGACTTCAATGTATTTTTTTTCTTTAGTTAAGGTTTGGTTAAGTAGTGTTGTGACTCTGGACAGAACTTTGTAAAACATATATAAATTATGGTGAAGGTAATGGGAAAGGGTTGGTAGGCGAGGTTCACTCAAATATGGTGGGATTATACCAAATATACTAATAAACATACATTTATGTAACAGTATGTAAAATAAAACGCAGGTTTTACTAAGAAACCTTAAGGAACCCAAGAATATTTATTTCATAGGTAGCACAGTTTTTTTAATCAGTGGCGTTCGGTAGGGAGGTGTAGAGGGGTGTAAACACCCACTGAAAAGGAAATCGAAAAGTCTTCCCCATTTTTCATCCCATAATGGTTTCACACCGCTTAGTGATATTTTTGTCCACGTCATATGCTGAAATGATACCAGCAGCTGTAAAGTTTGACAGAAATATTTTTTAGGGATCTTAATGGATAAAAAAGGGACATAATTGATAAATATACCTGATGATTGTAAACAAAGCAAAGTATTAGTTGATAAAATCAGACACTAATAGTTCGCAATCAAACAAATAAGATTTGATAAAAGTTTTTAAGCCAGCAAAGTAGTCAACGTATTTTTAAAAACTGGATATTTTCAGAACTAATTTAGTAAATATGTTACTGCGAAGTTTCCATATCCAGATTTGTCTGGCATTATTCATAATCATAAACAATGTTACTGTTCACGGGACACCTGTAACTAAGTAATTTTTTAGAGTGAATATTTTCAATATTTAGGTTCAAGCCGTTCGTCAGTACGTCAGTATCGGATAGATTTTATCATTAATTTAGGCTTGTTAGAGACATTCTATCAACTTAGCAAAATAACACTTAAGTATTTAACTTTCGTAACAGTTGAGTATAACTTTCGTAGCGAGGGTTGGACGTTGTATCTCTGTAGCAAAACAGACTAGTGGGGTGAAGAATATATGCACATTGTTCAGGAGAACATTTTTTAAATAAGGCAGCTTTCTGTGATAGCAGCCGAGAAAATCTTAAATATACTCTATTATGATAATGTCTGTCAGAGCACTACAGACAATTAGACAGACTTTAGTAGTTAAGGAATGCTTATAGATATAAATGCAGTCAAAACAATATCTGTCAGACGGACGGACAGACAGACAATAACTTCTCTACAAAAAATAACACTTAATTTTAGGGATATTCAGATGGCAAGACCAATAAACATTGCGCACAGGTGTGTAACCATTTCTTTATTTCAAAATAAGCAAAATTAGCCGCAGCTAAACCAACATTTCGGCGAGGAAAAAATAATACAGCACTAAACAGAAAAATTTTGTTAAAGTTATTTTAATATTAATCAATCAATGAAAAATCTAAGTTGATGAGCCTAAGTTTAACCTCTAACTCATCTGTAAAGTTCTTTTAGAGGCCTCTAGTTGCATTACTGCTATTTATAAGTTAAAACAATCTTCAATTTAAATCATTTTTTTATTAATTACAAAGTTATCTGAATCTTTCTTAACTATTTTTTTCTTCAGGGGATATTCAGGTCTATTCCCAGAGCACTCCGCTAGTGGTTACAGAGCAGGTCATTATATAGATATACTAGCGGCTGGTCCTGGCCTATATAGGGGTTCTATATTCGCAGGCATAGGGAAGGTCAGAAAAAAAGCCTAAATTAAACAACACCCCCAGTCTTATTCAAAAAAGCTTAAAACCATCTTAGGACCTATAGGAAGCTTTAATGTAAAGGAGAACCATAACGATTCAGCGCTTAGCGAGATCCTTCACTACAGACAAAAAAAGCTTACTACTTTATATAATAGGATTACACTAGACGCTCAATTAGACACAATAATCCACAATACTTTAAAGCAATTTCTAGCCATTGAAGATATTTAATTAGAAATTATTCAACTTATTATATGGATGTAATTTCAAGATAACACCTGCATGTCAAAATGTGTGCAAATACTCAACAATAATGTAGTGGGATTGTTCCTATTAATTCAATTTATTTTAAACATTGTTAATCTAGACTTTCTATTTTTCGTATTTAGCCTTTCTGTCATATTCAGAATGTATAAAAAAAGGATGGCAACATCCATAAAAGGAAATCTCAACAAAACAAACAAACAGACATTAACAAACAAAAAGAACAACGCATTTATTAGTCAGAAACCGAAACAGAAATTCTAAATTAATTTATCCTAACAAGAAGGATGCTTAATGTAGACATTTTAAGACTAGAGTTTCATTGCTTGCAATAATGTGTCTTATCGTTATAGGAATCAAGATGGCAAAAAATTTAAATATATCATAAGATAGAAATGTTTTGTTTAAAATAAACATACAGACCTATTTTTATATAAATTTTATATAGACATTACTGAAATTATAATGAAAAGTTTGAAAGCGATCGAATGATTCTAACATGGCTAAATTAACTATGAGAGCTATCCAATAAACGAACGAACGGACTAACTCTAAATAAGGAAAAACTTTGCTTTTATTAATTCGTGTTTGTTTGAAGATTGTGGATTCTAAGTAAAACCAGTATTCTAAATTTAATTTAGTCTTTGAAGTGTCAAATATGTCAAAGGGGGATGTCAAGTAAAGCAAGTTGCAACCCCATTAGTATTAAGAGGCAGGGAGTAAGGGAGGGGACAATGGATCGAATATTCAATTTTTAGGAGTCTCAGACTTTGGGGACTGGCTTAAAGGGAATGTGCAAGAATTTAGCAGTTTCTGACT
>LS046217.1:14588-25076 GCA_900241095.1 Acartia tonsa
TACACACACACACTTGATTGAATTTTGCAAATGTGCGTGTTCCTGATTGGCCATTGTGCACAAGTCAGGTTAAATGTAGGACAGGGATGGGGCACCTGCAGATATACAGCATGGCATCATCGAATAATAGACAGCTTCTGCAGATATCAAAATGAACAATGATAAGATTTAAACTGGTATCAATCTTACGATTTTTATTTTAATAATCGTGGAAAATCGTCTGTAATTAGATGCTTTACATGATTTTTTCAGAATGACCCAGAACTGGTTCTAATCCAGCGGACATTAATTGGTTTCAAAGCCATAATGAAAAACAAAATCTACACAATAATTTATTAGCTTGTAAGTGTAGAAATTGATGCCAAAAATCATTTTTCAAGCATTTCTGTAAAAAAAGGCATTTAGTATTTACCTTTTCCACTCCTTAGTAACAGAATTAATACTTTCTCATCAAGGACCTTCAAAATTATGGTCTCCAAAAAGTTTGTTTTTGTGGCAGTGGATGTGATGAATCTTGGGATTTTTTTTGTAATATATTATATTTTTTTTAAATTCCAGTTGTTCTACGTAGTATCTGAAAAAGTAGTAGGATGTATGTTTGCATGTAATTTTTCGTATCTTGGACTTTTTTCTTCAGATTTTAAATCACTTTCTTCAGAAGACATAATCCCATCCTCGTTTTAAAAGTGGGACAGCAAAGTTAAGTTTAAGTTTGAATTTAGGCTACTTATTGCATGTTTGAACCTTACAAAGATAACACATTGTAGGATTATGTAAAAATGGAGAAATAACAACATCCATGAAAGCCAAGCTCTAAATTCCTAGGAATCATGATTTTGTTGCAAAATTCATCAATACGGGATACTGTATAAATAATTTACTTTTAATCGTAGGACTTGATTAGATAGATTCCTCGCATAAAATATTCTACCTTGTTGTCCTAGGAATCATTATTCCAAAAATCAGATTAATAGGATAATTATATCACACACTTTTTGGTAACGATTATATAGTTGCTACACTTTCTAATTCATATTAAACTGTAATAAGAATTCATACAAAGTTTGAAATCGATAGGACAATTCTAACTTGTCTAAATTACCTAATATTTGTTACGGAGAACCTACTCTAATTATAGAAAATCATTGCCTTTAAAAAGGAAAAAACAAGTTGTGTCTATTTTGAAAATGGATTTTTACAAATTTGACAAATGGCATAGATATTCGTCATAATTTAATAAAATAAACAAATGTTTATTAAATTATGTAGAATATGACTATTTTTTATTACTTTCATCTAGGGGAGGGCGGGATAGTTGAGGAAAATAGATTTCCCTGAAAAGTACAACCTATTCGAATTAGCATTTCTTGAATTTTTAGATTCAGACAAACAAACCTTACTACTTTATATGCATACTAAGAAAAAATTAGAAACACAGCTACTTTAAATACAATGTAATTGCTGTCAAATATTTGCTTGTTAGTACTCTCCGCGTTAATGACCATCTTCATCTTTGTTAAAACCGAAGCTTTTCTATAAATAGGGTCGGTCCGGAACGGTTAGATCGTTTAGTTAATTTAGTAATAATTTTCCCCTCAAATTCAAACATGGCATGGTGATTCCTGTAGTATTTGGGTGTGATTAAGAAATCGTAGCATCTCAATAAGTATATCCTAAACATTTATATTTTGCTTATTCAGTTCTAACACTCTTCAAGTGTTAATGTTCGTTTGTCCTATTGGTTTAGACCTTCGCCTTTAAATCTTTGTTTTAACAAAAAAATGTAAAATTCAAGTTGAAGAAAATAAAAGTTAAAAGTTGTGTTGACAATATTTTATAAAGAAATTTTCTTCTTCAATGATAAATGAGAATATAAAGAATTTATCCAAGCGAAGATAAAATGACTTCTTTTTTCTGCAACGACATACTTAATGTAATGTTTTACACAAATTTTTGGGTCTTTTTAACATAGATTTTATCCTTATTTAGTAGGAGTTATTACTGTTTGCTGAAGTTTATATATTATATACTTCCTTTAATTTTTGAGGTAGCTGTATATAGTGCCCTAGCAAAATGGGGATAGATGTCACTGATTTTGGCCTACTTATTCTATTGACGTCAGGAAATACCCTATAGCCCATCTGTTTTCTAGGGGGTTTCTTTCCCCCTTCCCTTTCTCTTTCCATCAGCTATGACATCAATAGTACACTAAATGCTGTGACATCTATCCCCATTTTACAAAGGCACTAAACACAACTACAGTTTTAAGTTAAAATATAAAACAATGTTTCTTATTAAAAGGAAATGGTTTAAAAGATTTTTACATAAGTGAGCTTTTACCATAAACAAAAAATTTGCATAAATATATTTAACGTTTCAAAATGGCAGGAGAAAGATTCACTTTTAGAGTAGCTTCATTGCAAAAAAAAACATTTTAAAAGAAACTTTGTGTCTAGATCTTTCTGTAGGTTTTATACTGAGGCCAAACATATTAATCTGAGTCCTGGGTGACATTTAATTCATCAGTGGACAGACTCAGAACAGAAAATTTTTCTGCAGTGTAGCTACTCTACATCCTATTATATAAAGGATAAAGGTTGTTTTTATCGGAAGCTTAAGATTTCAATAACCAGTGAAATGATTGAGTTCTCCTTTTTTGGGAAGCTTCAAATAGTTCCCTGTAAGGTTTTAGGCTACTTCATTTTTAGATTTCTGACTTTGAGTCGTTTTAGGCTAGTTTCTGCCCCCTTCATATCCCTTTGAATTCAGAGCCCAAAGATGCTATGGGTGAATCCGCTAGTATTTGATAATTTGGAAACCATTGAGTAGCATGTATAAAGTTGTAAGGTTTTTTCATTTGTCCGTAAAGATTTTGCTATTCAAAAACAGTCAATAATGGTAAAATTGATTTTACCATTTAAGTGAAGCTTCAAACAGGTCACAGCATGGTTTTTATTTCAAAATTAAATCTTTATGGTTGGTGGTTTTATGCTATTTTTCCTCTTCCAGCATTAAATATCCTCTAAACACTAAGGCATCTGTTTGTATATATTCAAAAAATATTCATAGATTTTAAAACTGAGGCTACTTTATCAATTGGTTTGTGTGTCAGCTGGTCTGTTGGTAATGAGGATTTACTCAATAAGATGATTTCATAGCGGCTGTCGTTTTCGATTGATTTTTACCTTTTTACGGAAAAAAATATAAACTTAGAATATGTAAATTGTAATCCAGTTAAATCTAAAAAATATTAAATCTACGTATTTTGTGATTCAGACAAAACTTTTATTTTTCTGCTTAGTAATCGCTTTTGCAATTTTTATATAAATGTGATATTTTACTTTTTCAAAAAATTATTAAAATTATATTCTTATTTTTTCCAAATTTACACATAATCCTGAAAAACACCAAATTAGATAAACTTGAATTTGATTGAAAGCTTTCCGCGAATTTTAAAATGAAAAATTTTAAGATTAAAAACAAAATTGTTATTAATTTTATGATGTTTATTTTAATATTCGTGGAAAATTTTCCAATTGTTTCTTTTTCTTGTTTTTACAGGTTGAATTAAATAAATTTATAAAACCATTACTCTGGTTAAAAAGCTACTTTTTATTGCTGTCCTTTGTTTTATTGCCACGTGTATTAAGGAATAAAGGCTTGTGACCTTGATTTTTAATTCTTATAATAAAGTAAAAGGATCTTTTTCTGTCTGTGTGTACTAAAGTATCTCGCTAACCACCGAACCGATATGGTTTTCCTTTACAGGGCAGTTTCTCATAGGTCCTGAGAAGGTTTATAACTATTTGAAGGAAAGGACAATAATCTTTTAAAATTTCAAAAAAAAATGAAATCCATCTAATTTAATTATTTTTTTTTACTATTATACTTTATTGAATTTGATTTTTGAAGTCAACCAAAATGAAGTCTACCTATTGTTGGATTTGAATATCATATCAATTTATAATCTGTCAGTCAAATATACAATTCCAAATTTCTGTATATAAATATATAAAAAATATCTTCAAAATCTTTATTGCTTAAAGTGTAAATATATAAAATTTGTGTTATTTCTGCGGCAGAGTATTGGAGTTCTCGCCAGGGAGGGAGAGGACATTGGGTTTTTTATTATACTAGTCCCCAAAGTTTTATAATAACGTTTTTTATTCGTTGGAGAAACAAGTTTGGGAACTTTTTTAGAATTTTGATTGGTTGATTAAGTTGCGTGTCAAAACGTTTCAACCACTAATTGTAATCTAGAGAAGAGGTAATGTTGTGTATCATCATTGGGGATGTACATCAATTTATCAGCCATTGTCTTATCCCTTTAGATCCCTGATTTCTGGCACTCTTTCCTGTCTTACCCTTTCTCTCTCCGAGCCTGGTTGAACAAATAAAACATTAGTTTTACATCAGATGATCTGACTCCAGCCCCCCCCCCCTCCCCCTGGTGGGTAACACAATGTGAACACGAGCAGAATTAAACAATACAAATGTGAGACAAAGTTGGGATTAAAGCAGTCTTCTTTTCAGGCATCTAGTTATGCCTTTTACACATTTTCATTTTTAATCATTGCTTTTTATTATGCGTCCCTAGCATCTAGGGGTTTCTTAATCAAAAGAAAAGGGCTGGTCAGAATAATTAGCCTAAAACCATCCCTTAAACTAAAGGAAGCTCCCCTAAAATGGAGAACTCAATCGGTTCAGTAGTTATCAATAACTTGAAATACAACCTTTACTACTTTATATATTCTTAATTTATAAATGCTACCTTTTGTCTGTTTTCTTAAATTGGCCAATTAAGAAGAAATTCATTTAGGACATACTGGCTAAGGTTTTCCAATAAAAGCATTTGTAATATTTTCGATTTGCAAAGGAAGAGAGGGACAATAAAATCAACAATCACTCACATTTTTATGTTTATGTGTTTAAAATTTTTATTAATCTGAAAAAGGGGCGTTGTAATAGCCTTAAATCTTCCCTGAAATGGAGAACACATTCGATTCATTGGTTAGCGAGATTCTTTATGTATTAAAATTCAATACTAAAAACACCTTAATTCCTGAATGTGCTTTTAACCGCTGAGCAGATAAAATATAAATAAAATAGAATTAGATAATATTGTGTGTTGTAAATCCCCAATAAAAAGGTGTAAAACAAAATTGTCACCACGACCTTGCATGTTGCAAAACTACAAAATTTCTATAATTCATAATTTAAACTGTTGTTCACAGCAGACAGATAACAGGGCTCGGCGGCCGCTCATCAGCCGTGTAAAATCCTCAAATTTTGTGCAAAAAAATCGAAAAGATGGATTGTCGAGGTATATTAGGAACATATTTAACCATCCCTCTTAATTTATGTAATATGACGAGTTCAATGAGGCTTACATGTGGCTGTGGCGCGGCTGCCGAGCCCTGACAGATACACACTCAGCTAAAAAGTCTGACATGAATAAAATAAGGTATTTTCTCTAAAAGTACCTTGTTGAGCAAAGAACCCCCCTCCCACAATTTTTAATATTAATTGAAATAAAAGGAAGGGGAGTCTTTTGTTTTTATTTGTTTATTAGATTAAGTTAGATAAGGTTATATTGGGTACTGGGTAGCCCCGAAGGGTTAATCCCACCACCCCCCTCCAGGTGTTATGCATAGCGAAAAGTACCATCCACCTTTTTTACATTTATTTTAAAATAAGGGCGGAGGGTTGGTGCACGACAGAACACTGAGGGAAAGCCCCCAGAATCATGATAAATTATTCTTTTCAAATTGTGATGTGAAAGGAAGAATTGTAGAATTAGAATGTTATCTGGAAACCTATTTATTTCTCTGGGATTTACAAACAAATTTGGTTGTCTAGATATGTATTTAGGCCAGTTCAAATTGGTCTTTGATGATATTTTAACCACGTGTGTTCTATAAAGATTAGTTTCCCTATCTGTTTGTCACGATTATCTCGTAAACGGCTAGACCGATCGAGGTTACATAGTTTTCAAAGAATTTAGTAATGATCTAAGTAAGGTTTTAGGCTAGAGTCTAGGGGTGCATCCACTAGTATCCTCATGTAAAACTAACATGATCTCCGTTTGTTTGTCTGCAAGGATCTTGCTAACCGCTGAACTGATATGGTTCTCCTTTACAGTGTAAATTTTCATATATTTTTATAGACAAAAATAAAAAATGGGGGAGGGGCTGAATTCAACCCTCCGCCACTTTAAATGCCCCCTAGAGGCCTCTAGGGCATAGCCGCTAGAATGTGTATTAACTAAAAAGGTTATCATATAGTATCTTTGTTTAAAATGAATGATTGCCAGAATGGATGTAAAAATCGTGGATATTGTGAGAGATTCTTGCATACCCTAATAAAATGTTTTTCCCTGCTGGCTAATATAACAAAGCCTCTCCCCTTTTATAACTTTACCCCTACCCTCCCCTGACAATAGAAAAACATATTGTTCAATATCTGAGGGCTATATTAGCAACCTATCTTGACGACAAAATTTGCCCTGTCACAATATCCAAGTATTCTATATATCCATTATTGTAAGGTATTGAATTCGTATTCTATCATGCTGGCAGTCAATGAGGGGGAAAATTGTTTTCTATCACAACAACACATAAGAATTTCTGATAGGGTAAAACCACCTCAGCTCAAGGGTTTTATTTTTTTTCAAATCCTGCCTCTCTAAACCTACAAGTCTTCCATTATCCTTCCTTTACCTAACATAACCTAATTTGTATCAGGTATGTGCAAGGGCGTCTAAGCTTTTTCATTTGGGGAGGGGATTCTAAATTCAAAATTTGGTGGGTAATCTGTATATCATATAGGACGTCCAAGCTTTTTAATATCTTTTAGGGGGAACTAATCACCCCTCCCTTCCCCCCCTCCCCCCACTGGACGTCCTTGTGTTGATGTATGTATAGAAAAACACAGGCCAGTATCTAAGACAATTTTCGCGGATATCTTAAAGGTTATGAATATTAAACAATGGTTTTTCTCTAAGATTCACTAATATTAAATTTATTTTCAGCTCTGAACCCCTGGGGACTGATATCTGTGCAAGAAGCTAAACGGAGATCCCTTGCTCTGGCTTCGGTGCTAAATTGTCCTACTGACCCTAAATTCTTACACAACACAATTAGTGTAAGTATAAATTTTATGAACCTAGTGAAAATCACGGTAAAATATTCCTAGAATCGAATTTTTTCTAAAAAATAAGTCATTTTCATTGTGATAGTTTGTAGCTAAACGTGAATGTTATGTTTAGATATAGTTATGTTATGACTGTTTTAAGAAGGCCTAACCAAATGAACTATTACGATTAAAGAAAAAGAATAGAAAGGGCACGGATTGCATAATTTTTTATTTACGAGTTGGGGGCCCTGTATCCAATATCAATTGAGTGTTTGAATATCAGCCAATAGCGTCAGAAACAGCCAAGTAGCATCAAAAGTGCAAAAAGCAATTTGCTAGCAGACCAAGAAGGTTCCCACAACTTAATCATTATTTAATTAAATTAACACTTTTTGTTGCTAGATCGACTACAGAAATCTTTATCTTATCTAAGAAAACTTTTCTTAAGATAATATATTATAAGAGGGATTTACTTTAATAACCAAAAAGTTTTTTATATCTTTTTTTGTTTGTTGAAAACTTGTTCAGGTTCATTTAGTATGTATATATTGTCAGAGAGGGAGGGGACATTGGTCTGTTTATTACACTAGTCCCTAAAGTTTTATAATAACGTTTTCCAATTCGTTGGCTTAACAATTTCGAGAACTTTTGTTGAATATTGATTGGTTGGTTCATTAAATTGAGAGTCCAAACGTTTTAACCATTAATTGCAATCTATAGAAGGGGTAATTTTGTGTATTATTATTGGGGAAGAACATCAATTAATCTGCCATTGTCTTATCCCTTTAAATCCTTGATATAAATATTAATCTTTTCCATAGAATGATTAAAGGAAAGTTTGTTTGAATATATAGTCTGCAAAAGTCTCGGCAGCCTTGAATTTTAAGTTTTTTTTCGCCTAAGAATGATTGTTAGCGGCTGAAAATTGTTTTAAATAGCTGCGGCTGTTCAAAACTGAAAGAAAATAGATGTTTTTAGATTGCAGCTGCTATCATCAGTCGATACGGCTGAGGCTTTTGTGTGTATTGATGGCATGATAGGGCATTTGGCGGCGAATAATCTTAAAATTTTGTACTGCGGCTGGCGAGCACTGCGGCTGTCATTCAGAATGTTATAATTCTTAAACTTGTCATCAGGTTTCGTCTTTAATTAAAAAGTTTTGAATTATAGCTCTTCAACAACTTTCCTCTCGCTCTCAATATTTTTATAACAGGAAATCAATCAGAAAATTTTCGATTTTCTCGAAGCTACTTTATAGAACAAAAACTTAGATTCTGATTTCGAAAATCCTTCCTAAACAATGTAATACAATTTAAAAATATTGATTATGGTTTGCCCAGTCACTCAAGTTATTTATAGTGCCTATAAAAAGGAGGTCATACTGGCTACCATTGGTCAATTAAAATGTAAACTGGCCTGCCATTGGTAATTTAGTCTGTGTATTCACCTATCATTGGTCATTTTTATTGATGACGTTATGTATTTTTTATTGAAACTAAAACAGCCTCAATGTGTCCGTTTAAGAGATCATTATTAACATTAATAATCAATAATATTTAGTGTCTGAAAGCAGCAAACGCTAGCGAGCTTATGCACCAGGAATGGAACGGTCTGTCTGTCGGCCTCTGCTCCTTTCCATTCGTCCCCATTGTGGACGGGGTGTTCATGCCCTACACCCCCACCGCTATCCTGCAGTCTGGCAAGTTCCCCAAGAAAGAGGTACTCCTGGGAGCCAATAAAGAGGAGGGAATGTACTTCCTCATATATTATCTTACAGACCTTCTACAGTTAACTGAAAGTGTAAGTATTTTCATTTCTTAGAAGAGACCTTTATAGTTATGTAAAAGTTACAGGATGTCCATCTGTCTGTGTGTACCAAAGGATCTAACTGCTTAATCAAATAGTTCTTCTTTATAGTGAATCTTCTTATAGTTGCAGGGAAGATTTATAACTAATTTGAAGGAGGATGACACCTCCTTTCCAAGAAGAATTGCCCATTACAAAATAAAAACCCCTCCCACAATTATTTTTATTTTTAAAACTAAAATAAAACGTGAAGGGTTCTCCCCCTTCTTACTTAAGAAGACTCTATGACCTAAAAACTTTTCAAATCCATACAAGTCCCTAAAGTCGTTAAGCCAGCAAATAAGAAAACTTTAGGGACTAGTGAAATAAACAACCCAATGTCTCCTACCTATCGTATTTAACCATATTGTATGTATAATGTATACATATAATCTTTTTTTTCAAGATTAAAGTATGTTGTATAAAAATTCCAAAAATCTTACAAATTTTAATAAACTTACAGGTTTAAAACTTTAAAATTCGGTTATTTCTGACGTCATCATGTATAAAATATATCAAGAAAATTGAGCAGATTAAAAAAAGACATTGACGTCATAATAAGGAGGGTTTTAATCCGTGTAATTCCGTAAAGTTGGGTGTTGGGTTGTGGTCAAATGCTTTTTTTAAGTCAAACTGTTCTTAATTATAGACCATTTCATATATATACATTAGCCTGTCCCGGATTTGAAAAATTTTCGACCTCTATACGAGGGGCCTAAAATTTGAAAGTGCTTGTACCGTCGCAATTTTTGCACTTCTGAAAAAATATTTTGCATGGGTCATTTTTTTTTTGCATAAATCAACCATATTTTGGCTAGGGTCCAAAATTTAACAAAATTTTTCAAACCCGGGACAGGCTAATATACATTTGGTTATAATTAAGAACACTTTGACTACAATTCAACACCCAACTTTACGAAATGACGCTCTTTTTAAAAATAAGGATCTAGCATAATACAATATTTGCTATATTTTGTATTTATTCTATTTTGTTTACATTTATATTAATAGAAAATATATTTTCATTACTATTGACAAATACAATAAAGATAAAATGTATACAATATTTACAACTAGGGGCGTGCAGAAGCTGCTAATAATGTGGGTGGGGGGTAATGGTGGTGATACCCCTGTGACGAACATGATGGGGGTGTTTTTACCTGTATTAGATACCCTCAAGATTACATCCTATTTTTTTATAAACAAGGGGAGGGAAATTTAATTTACTTATTTTACTTGAGAAACCTTTAAACATTTTTTTATCAATCATAAACATTTTGATGTAAACTGCGAACCAAAAAAATAGGCAAATCTGAATTTGCAGAATAGCAGCTTTAATATTCATTTAGGATGATTTTACTGTAAATATAAAATGTAGATGCATCTTTTGGTTACAAGTTTCCACCGTTAATTTTTTATTAATCAGCACCACTGAAGCACAAGATCTCAAAAACAGCATTTTGGGTAAAAACTGGTGAACCAAAAAGATATGCAAATCCAAAACAAATC
>LS046217.1:25176-38616 GCA_900241095.1 Acartia tonsa
TAGGATAAATTTTAAATCATCCAGAGGTGTATTATACTCATACAAATCATTTGCAGATCCCCGCTTTGGCCTCAGAAAAAAATGTCCAAAATCGACCCACCCTAATGCCTATCTTTGTCGCATATTTTAAAAATGTATACGAATTAATAAAGCTCATATAATTTTACTGAAACAATTTGATTTGGTTTAAATGGTTAAAAGATATAAGTATAAAAACCAAGCCTCAAACAATAATAATATAGTAATATATTTTTTAAATCATAAAAGCATTAATACAAAAGAAAAAAGTATTATTGGCTAAATAAATTTTGGCGGTCAGATACTTCAAGTTGATGAAAAAAACAGCTGTCTTTTGATGGGAAAATATCTCTTTAACAGTTTTGTACGTGAAAAAAAACCCTGAAACATCTGATTTAACCCCTGTTTCCAAACTGTAAAAAATTCTTAAACATCAGAACATTCAGCCTCCAACTGTAGTGGATCTACATCAGCTAAAGCTGTTCCATCGTCACACACAGCATTCTGTATAAAGATTTAAAAATTGTCTCATTTTTACAGCATCATCACTTTTCGAGGCAGATTTTTGTTTAAGATAATTATTGATGTATTAGACAGTCTTTAAATAGTTTGGGTTACAGGGTAAAGTCTTCTCAGTCAGTGTTTTATTCACATATATATTCAAGATTCTGTCTTAATTAGTGGCTGAGTAAATCAAATTTTAATTCCCTTTTAAATTGTATGCTTTAATTAGCATTATAAGCTAACTGACTGAATCGATAAGGTTTAAATCTAAAAAAATCTCAGCTTTTCATCGGTAATAAAAGCCAAATATTTTTGTTTTACATATAATAAAATACGGACATAGTTAGTTATACAAAGGATGCTCAATGGGTTTGGAAATGTTCACCAAAGGAACCAACCATCCATCTTAAATAGCAGCTGAAAGACAGACAGAAAACAGACATTTTGATTTTTAGGGTAGCCTTATGTTTTTAATGAACGCACTTTCTGGTAACTATATTATAGAGTTACACTTCCTGAATCACACCTAACTGTCTAAGGAAGAATCATACAAAGTTGGAAATCAATAGGACAATTTTAGCATGTCAAAATGAATTAAAAGAGCTAGTCGTTCCGGACGGACGGTTCCTGCATATGCAAATGGTAAATTGCAAGATTTGATTAATAATAAACACATTATTAATCTTTTCCTGGAAAACACTTGTACCAGGTCTCAAGTCAACCACCAACCATTTGAGGTCACAGGAGCACTCCAGCACATTTCCTAAATAACAAGAATAAAGGGAGAAAGAGCTAAATAGTTTTACTTCCACCAATGAAAGATCCTATAAAGCAACCTTTTCAGCTTACACTTTAAAGTCTAATTTTTTTATGTTTGAAAACATTGCAATTAATATTAAGTTCGCGTGTTATTTTTTTGCCTGCATATTTCAATGCATACACTTCAAGAACACTTAAGTAACCTATACATTTTCAGGGTTGTCTAAAAAAAAACATTTGCAAACTGCTTCTCAACTTTAAAAGTGTATGCATGTCATTCTCAGTGAAACCAGGGATAAGAGATAGGAAACCTGGCCACTAATTTGTCCCGGCCTAGATTCAAAAGGGATATTGCAACTTTTACCAATTCCTAATTAAATGCCATCACTGGCGGACGCTCCCAAGTAGCTATCGCTCTAAACCAATAAGGATCAACCTGTTTTGTATCAACCCATAGCTAATTAGCGGATGGAGATATAAAAAACGCGGCATCCAAAATTGAAGAAAATATTTGAAATGGTCTGCTTGTAAGAAACAAAAATAAAAGGTGTTTTATCACATCAGCTTAATCATCTAATCTGCCCAGAGTTTTACATTAATAAAATACCATATATAAAAAACAAAAGTAGAGGGATTATTTTTTGGAAAGTGGGTAGCTGTGAATAATTAAATTGGTAGTTTATAAATGAAATGTTGTATTTTAAATTTTAAAACTTTATATGGAATTGATTGAAACACCTAATGTACTATTAAATGCAAAAAAGTACAAAAAAAAATTATTCTACTAACATGGAAAAAGAAGAATTGTTAGAAGGTTACCCAAGCACTTATTTACTTATTGTACTAAATTTATTTAGAATTTTAATAAGCAATGATAGAATAATGTTTTCAAATAAAATTTTTACTCTTTAATAAAAATGCAAGAGACAAAAAACATCATAAAACACACACACAGCTATTTCATTAGCGTTGATAACGAGCTAATGCACCATTCCATAACTGTTTTTTTAGGCCTAGGCTTGAAATAGGCCTGAAATAATATTTTCCTACATTTCCTATCCCTTATCCCTGAATAAAGTAAAACTTTTAACGGGCTAGAATAACAATCTCTCCAATCCCACCACCTTTACCCTATCCACTTCCCTCCTCCTGATTGAACGAACTGACCATTAAATGAGTGGATAAATAGCAACCTAAATTGACGACAATTTTCCCCTCTGTCATAATATCCACGTATACTCTAAATCCATCACTACTACACATGTTATATAAAAGTATTGTATAGCTAAATGATTCCTGGTCACGTAATCCCTTCTGGTCCAAGACAGTCAGGCATTACTCAGGTATCTAAAGTGATAAGACAATAACCAATAAATTGATGTACATTCTTGATGATGATGCCCAAAATTACCCCCGTCTGTAGAATACAATTTATGGTTGTAACGTTTGGACACTCAACTCTATGAATCAACCAATCAAGTCCCCAAAGTTGTTAATTCACGAATAAGGAAACGTTATTATAAAACTTTGGGGACCAGTGTAATAAACAGTCCAATGTCCCCTCCCTCCCTGGGCTTTACTGGGCATTACATCATTAAATTCATGGATACAAGTGAGAGTGTCTGTTCTTTCTTCAGTTGGTAATGCTGCTCTCAATTTGGTTCTCTCTCCTGTATATAGGAAGCTCTTAATAGTGCATAAAAAAACTTTTGGCCAAAGTATTCCAAATGACGTCATATTATAATAATGGATTATTGTAATATAACGCCATTTTCCCCTTTCATAATATTTCTATTTTTTCTGCACTTCTGTTCTGTGAGAACATTATTATATTTTTTTACAGAAAAAAAAAGAAATAGAAGTAGATAGGTTATAGGGTATAAATGCATTATGCACAACTGCTTAAAAAGATGGTTATTTCTGTTCTTTTTAAAACTTAATTTTTTCTATTTTTAAAATCAATTGGCACTTTCCCTCATAAATCCTAAAGAACATTACCCTTTCCCCTTTTTTTGCTAAGCCTAACAACTGCGTAAGGCCATTAAAATATAAAACATTTTATTGCCTTTTTAACAACCTTTTAGCAAGTTTTTTTTTGTATACATTAAAATCTATTTTTGTTTGTCTGTTAACTAACTCCTAAAACCAATTGATTTTTTCATATTAGATAAGCTCTATATTGATCAGGTTATCTTATTTAAAGATTGAGGTATTTTGATGTCCTCCCATCCCTAGAAGCAATAGGCGCAGCCGGTAGTTTTACATGAATAAATTGTTGTTATTAGTAGAGCACAAAATAACACTTTTCAATGAAGCAAAAACATTGCTTTTATAGCACTGGCTGCCCAGTCTTTCATCCAAGTAAAAGGTTTCTTATCAGAAAGCAATACTAAGTCATCTTTTTACTGCATAATCAGGGCGGGGATATGGAAATATATTATCCCATATATACATAAATATATATATGTCAGGGCTCGGCAACCGCCTGTAAGCCTCTGGGAAAGCCATTTTTTACAATTTAAAAAAATCAGCTGAAAGTCTAAACCTGTTAAAATTATGGTAATTCCTTGTTTCAAAACAAAAATTCAAGTCATCTAAACGGGTTTTAAATTGGAGGCTTAGTCACGGCTGACGCGCGGCTGCCGAGCCCTGATATATATATTCTATATTTGTATAGCTGAGTAGTGAATGTGTGTATACAACAATTTTTATATTTATACCCAAATATGGATACTAATACAGTACTTTTATGCATTTTTTTTACAGGATTTTCACTACATGAGATTTGGGAATGAAATATATAATATGTATTTACCTATCCAAATTTTAGACTGTATCGGACTGTTGTAACTTTGGAAGCAAAGTTTCTCCATAATTGTTCCTTATTACCCTTTGATTCGAAACCGATTAATATCAAGTGGATTAGAACTGGTTCACAGTTATACTGAAAGATGATGTACAGTATCGTATCTCAGTTAATTTTCCACAAATATTAAAATAAAAATCATAAAATTAATACCAGTTCTTTAGTCCATCGGGGCTAAGAAAAATGGTTTTAATCTTTTAATATTTCATTTTAATATCCACGGAAAACTGTCTTTACGATGCATAATTATTCTCGATAAATATTGAATATCATATAGGTTTCGTGACTTTGATACTCATTAGAAGCTGCAGAGATATTCAAATACCAATTTAGTTTATTGTTAAAAATATTTGTTGTCTGCAAAATTTTGCTTTATGGCTCTTACAAGGGGAAGTCAGAAATCATTCGAAAACTTATAAAATGGCTAGAAATTTATACATGTATAATAAATTAGACTGACATTTTAAAACATGCTTTGTTTTATCAGCGCATCTTCAGAATATTTATTTATCGCATCGTATTATTGACAGCTTACCGCGGATAATAAAATGAAAAAATATAAGATCAAACCCAATTTTGTTAGCCCCAGGCTACTAAACTGTTATTAATTATATGTTTTTTCGTGGAAAATTGTCTGTAATTCGATGCTATACATGATTTTCCAGTATAGCTAGGGAGTGGTTCTAAAACACCGGATATTAATCGGTTTCGAAAATCTAATTCGTACATAAAACCAAGTTTGTTTATAATTATAATCTTATTTAGATAAGTATCAGCAAGGAGCAGTACGAGTCCGCTGTGGGTGAGATCAACCTGTACGTGAAGCACATGGGCCTGGCTGCAATCAAGTACATGTACACCAACTGGACGCAGCCATATGAACCAACAAATCTGGCCAGGAAACGTATTTATCATCAGTTTTAATTATCAAAATATTTAAATAATTTTAGTTTTTTTTTCTATTTATTTTACCTAAACGGCTAAATGAATAAGTTAAAATAAAATCCTTCCTAACGGTTTCAACAAATCTTGGAATCGAACTAGCACCCCAACCAATTTGCAAGGCTCGATGAAACTTGATAGAAGTATACAGATTTGCAACTTATTCAATCCTTGAAAATTTCAGCCGTCTATCTTGAAAAGGAGTTGAGTAATTCTTGAAAAAACAAAAATCTAGGAATCGATCTAGCACCCCACGCAATTGGCGAATCTTAATAAAAATTAGTGAAAATATGTGAACTTATTAAAACCCTGAAAATTTTAGGCGTCTATCTTAAAAAGGAGCCGAGAAAATCACGTTTCCCAAAAAACTTTTCAGACGGACGGACATTTCAAATTATAAAGTAGCTTCGCTAATAAAAAGTAAAAATGTGAATATAGAAAAAATACAAGATATATAAATTTTATTTAAAATTAAGTACCCATAACATGGATATTATCATAATAAATGTTCTATGGTTAAGTAAAAATTAAACGACTTTATTTGGAAAAGTAAAATAATAAAGTCGGTTAGTCTCTCTGTAAGTCTGTTCCGAAGTATCCCCTAACCGCTAAACCATTATGGTTCTCCTTTACATGGTAGCTTCTCATAGGTCCTAGGAAGGTATATAACTATTTTGGAAGAGGGTACCACAACCCTCACCCAAAAAAATAAAAACATAACTAAGCCCATCTAAAAAAATGTTTTTTGGTAAACCGCTGATCTTAACACTGATTAAAAAGAAAACATTTTTCGTGCCCCTAGAGGCCTCTAGGGGCGTAGCCCTAGTTTATTATAAAGTGCCCTCACATATATTGATTTTAAATTCCATCCCAGTAGTCAATATGTAAAATTAAAGCCCAATTATAGTAAAATACTGCAGGAATACTATGTATCTCCCAATAGAGAGAGGTTTAGTTAGACTTTATCTTTATGACAATTGTTTGTAAAAAAATAACTTTATTCGCCCATAGTGTATAACAGTGTACATAAATAATGTTTTAAAGTCTTTTTGTTTGTCCGTTAAGAAATATTCAGTAAACCTAATAATTTCTCCAATTTAGGAAAGTTTCTATGAGCTCTCTCTGTATGGTTTTTTGGCTATTTTGATTTATAAATCACATAAATCAATTATATAATATTATTGGCGCCAAAGTTTGTGGAAGATCAGATTTTCTTTAGTTGTTCTATCCCTGTCTGTGGTAATATTCTGCATTCTCCCTTGATGATCATCATTTATTATCATCATATTCTCCATGTAAACAACATCATCATACGGGGAGGAATGGGACAGTGGGCTGTTTATTACACTAGTTCCCAAAAATTTCCTTTTTCTTATTCTTTGGCTTAACAACTTTGGGGACTTTTTGGAATTTTGATTGGTTGGTTTATAAAGTTAAGTGTCCAAACGTTTCAACATCATTTATTATCATCATATTCTCCATGTAAACAACATCATCATAGCGAGGGAGGGAGTGGATATTGGACTGTTTATTACATTAGTCCCCAAAATTTTATAAGAACATTTTCTTAATCGTTGGCTTAACAACTTTTGGGACTTTACTGAATTTTGATTAGTTGATTTATTAAGTTGATCAACCACTATTTGTAATCTACAGAAGGGGTAATTTTATGTATTATCATTCGGAATGTACATTTATCGGACAATATCTTATCCCTTTAAATCCCTGATAACATCATACACAGCAAATTTTAAAGTACACGCTAATATTAAAATTTAAAGTGAAGCCGTTCTTTTGAATTTTCATGTTTAATTAGCTCTTTTTTCAAGCTATTATTTTTAGGATTCTCCTCCAAGGTGTGGTGGATGTTTTACCTACCATTTTACATTTCTTTTTTTTTGGGGGGGGGGTTCTTTTTTAAGGGGTTCGGGGTGTCCCACCTCCCAAGAAAATAGCTTAAAACCGCCTCAGAACCAGTAGCTAAAAAAGGATTGTCTTTCCATTTGAAAAGTAAATATTTCATTTAAAAGCAAGGCAAGAGGAATTATCTGATATCTCTTTCTAGAGTGTTAAATTTTATAGCTGAACCTTGCCTTATCTATCCCAGGCAGAGAGGGGACATTAGGCTGTTTTAAAGTTTTATATTAACATTTTCTTATTTGTTGACATATCAACTTTGGGGACTTTTGATTGGTTGATTTATTAAGTAGAGTGATTAATCGTTTCAACCACCAATCTTAATCTACAGAAGGTGTAACTTTATGTCTCTCATTGGGAATGTACATCAAATTATCGGGCATTGTCTTATCCCTGTAGATCCCTGCCCTACCCCCTCCCATATCCTTCTAGATTGTAAGCGTCTAGACAGGCAGATTAAATAGGAAGATTTATTGGGCAAATCTTAGGAGAAAATATGAATTATGATTCTCTCTTTCTGGTCGGAGTGACACAGTTATATGCAAATTGCTCTCATTTCTACAAAAAAATAGAATAAAATTATACAATATTTTAATTTTTGTCACAATACTTTATCTACAAATTTATCCGTGGAAATTAAAATAAACCGGCATTTAAAGAAAAGGCATTCAAGATGAAAAATTGTTCTTATTATTATATTTTGTAAAGTAAAATACAGAGGAAATACCTTAATACCAAAAAAGAAGTCACTTGAAAAATATTTAAAAATAGTCTTTCAGTACAAAAATACAAAATGAATATTCAGTCTGTCTCCTGCAAAGGGATTCTTAAGGGGTTGTAATTCTTTGGGGCATGTAAAAAGGGGTGTTAAAAACCCTATACGGTACATTCCTCATTCACGCCGTACAATACAAATGACCATTGATAGGCCAATACACAGACCAAATTAACAATGGCAGGTCAGTATACATTTTAAATTTTTAATTTACAATGACCAATGGTAGGTCAGTATGACGTCATTTGTATAGACACTATAAAAAGCTTCCTGAATTAGCTATACCTTAATATGACTCTTTTGTACCTGATGATAAAACCTGCCTGCCCTACAGATCCTTGGACCGGATGTCTGGAGATTTTTTGTTCACCTGTCCTGTGGTTCAATTTGCTGAAGCTCTAGCCAAGACTGATCATAATAAAAAGTAAGTAACAAGAAACATGTACTTATAGGGAATGTTGTTTTATTCCACTGGATGTATTAATACTTGGATCTTACACTATATTTTCAAGACCTCTTATAAAGTGAACCATACAACTGGCTAAAATAACGATTTTCCCTCTACCCCATTCCCCTTCTCTCCTTCGGGAAGAACATCCATTTTTATTTCTTTGTGGATAAACAATTAATATGGTTTATGTCGACTATTTATTAGTATGTATAAGTGGTCATTGCTGACATGCTAATGAAATGACGCCATTAGTAATATAAACCATCATTTTAACAAGGCCCAAGCTAACAAAAAAAAACCAGAATATTTTTCTCAGAACTTTTTTTCATTAACTGTTAATTTTAAGTACCTAAGGGTCCATGGAGGGAGGGGACATTGGGCTGTTTATTACACTAGTCCCCAAAATGTTATAATAACGTTTTCTCATTCGATGGCTTAACTACTTTGGGGACTGTTATCAAATTAATTTTCACTAAATTTTGATTGGTTTGTTATTTCAGTTGAGTGTCAAAACTTTTTAACCACTAATTGTAATCTATAGAAGAGATAATTTTGTGTATTATCATTGGGTATGTACATAAACTTATTGGCCATTGTCTTATCCCTTTAGATCCCTGCTAAGGATCAAACATTTGTGTTTATCATAAAGAAAAGTTTGTAAGTGGCTCTTCTAAGAAAACAAGAAAACATTTTTCTTGGTCATGTATATTAAATATTCAACCATTTTTTTAAATTATCGGCTATGGCCCCTAGAGGTCTCTATGGGCACATTACTTGGGGAAGTCGACTCTCCTTAAAAAGAATAGTACAGACAGACACAGAGACAGGGAGACATCCTGTTACTTTAATGTAAAAAATCCTTAGCTAGCTTAATAAGGATCACATCTATCCGTCTCTTTAACACATCCCCTCCCCTACTACTGGATGAACGAACTGACCAATAAATAACCTGGTAAACAGTAACCTAAATTAACGACAATTTCTCCCCTGTGTCATAATATCCACATATATTCTACATCCATTTATATTTTAGTGTGTATCTGTACTATTTCAACCACCGGACCCGTAACTCTCCCTGGCCAACCTGGTCTGGAGTCATGCATGGAGACGAAGTAGCATATGTTTTTGGAGATCCATTCAGGTTACAGGCATTTTTTTTCACGAAACCGTTTAATATCCGGTGGATTAGAACCGGTTCTCATCCGTACGAAAAAAAAACTATGTATGGCATCGTATAATATCCAGTTTTCTACGAATATGAAAATGTATAATCATAAGATTAAAACCAGTTTTTTTTGGGTCAGTGCCTTCGGCATCTCGGGGTTGAAAAAACTGGTTTTAATCTTATATAGGTACATTTTATATCCGCGAAAAGCTGTTTTTAATACGATGCGAGAAATAACTATTCTTTCAAAGCAAAGCTTTTCTATAATTATAATTTCATACGTTCGTAACGGATAGCTCTTATTGTTGACTTCTGCACGTTAGAAAATTATTAACAGAAAATCCATGGATCCATTTTTATATTTTAAACTATGATTTTTTATACGATATAATCATCCCTTTATCTGATATTCGAAATAATAATTCCTAGAACAATAAGGTAAAATGTTACAAAATGTAAGTTTGTCCTTTAACAGTATACTATATTTAACCAATTCTGTAACAAATTTACGAACAGTATTGTTTAGACTAATAAAATTGTATTCTGCTTAATGATTATTATCATTAACGTTCGTTTGTCCTACCGTCTGATTTTTGAGCTTCGCTTTTACCTTGTTTTACGTTCTTGGTTGAATCTACAAGTATTTTGACAAGATTATATGAAAATATTCGATATATCTTTACATTTTACTTTTCCATACAAAAAAAATTACCATTTTATCCAGAAATTTTATATCTCTAAAATCCGGGAATAAATGTAAAAAGAAATCTCTTAAAGATTCCATATGAATATATTATACAAGAAAAGATATAATGCAATATGGATTACATTAATTCTTTTTCAAGACATATTCTGGTCGTTTATTTCATTTTATGTCCCTAACTGCGTTTAAGTAGAATAAATTCTTATTCTACCTAGAAATTGAAAGTTTAAAATTTTAGCTCGTCTCTCTCTGAATGCTAATGTATGACAATTTTATTTCCTCAAATTTTCTTCCTTAATTTAATATAGTTTAACATTTAAAGGTTAGTTAACTCAACTCTTATGGATCAAGATTATCACTATTAAGTTTTTAAATGGTTGTTTTAGATGTCCCAGACAAATTCCCATTAGTTTACAAGTCTGTTTATTTCAAGTAAAAGCTTTTTTGATATTTGGTAAATTTGGCTACTTTATCTTATTTAAAAACAATAATGCAAACATACATAAAAAGCGAAGCTCTAAATTCAGAAGGTAGGTCTAACGTACTTTAATACTTGTAGACTGTCAGAACTTAATAAGCAGAACATTAATTTATAAGTCTAAATAAAATCGTATATAAATGTGTTGCGAAATTGCGTAAATACTAAAAAGGATATAGTTTTATTTTTAGGACTTGATTATAGAGATGCTTCGCTAATAAAATTGTATCTTATTTTAATGGGAATCGATATTCCAAAAATCACATAAAAATCACATAAAAATTTTTATCAAAAAGGTTAAAAATAAGCATGTTTTAAACAAACATACGGACTTTCCTATAACGATTTTAAAGTTGTTAAGCTTCCTCTATATCTTATATGCAATGTTTGACATCGATATGACAATTCTAACTTCTAAATTAACGAAAAGAGCTAACGTTTGACGTACGGACGGACCAACCCTATTTATATAAAAGCTACGCTTTTAATAAATGTTGTAAAATTTCAAACTAAACAAAAACACAAATCTAGAGAATAAAAATTAAAAATCAAAACATCTTGAGAGAGAAAAAAGTTTCTGGTTGTTCCAATTTGATTCCACAAGGAGCTTGTGTGAGTTCTGAGCACAGCTTTGTTACAAAGTTTTGCGTGAAAAGTTAAATATTTTGCAGGAAGTTTGGGGGTGCTGTAAACTATACAGATGAGGAGAGACTGCTCTCCCTGGATATTATGACGTACTGGTCCAATTTTGCAAAAACTGGGTAAGTTTGTTTGTACACAGAGTCTACTCTATAATTTCAATGTTTTGGAAGCTTTTTGTATCGTCTATAAAGAATTACGTCATATTGGCCTACCATTGGTCAATTAAAATGTATATTGGACTGTCATTGGTAATTTAGTTTGCGTATTGGCCTATCATTGGTCATTTGTATTGTATGGCGTCATTTTTTTATTCACTATAAAGAGCTTCAATGCTTCATTTGTATATTTTTTCTTGGATGCTATTGAAGAAAGATGTCTGAAATTTTTTGTAGAAATCCTAAGACTCCTTTATAACTTACATCGTCCCTCAATCTGCACTTTTAATGAATTCAATTCTATCTTCTCCGCTGATATTAAAGATAGATTTCTTGGGATTTCTTGGTAAACTCCCATAACATTGACCAATGACTTCTACCCGATTATCAAACGTTTTGTTAAGCTTTTATTTTGTTTTATAAAATTGTTTTCAAGCTTCGCTACTTAAGAATAATATCATCCATGTTTTGCTCTGCATATATAATTATTGCAATTATTTGTTGCATTTATTTTTAATGCGAAAGTAAAGCTTTTAAAACTTTCAAAGTTTTTTTTGCAGTTTTCCTGCGTTAATTTCTCATTGATAATTATACTTAATTGTTGACATTTAATATTTCTTTTATAATTTTGTAGAGATCCAAATAAGTATTCTAATGGGAGCTGGGTACCAACTACCGGAGGTTCATATTGGCCTGTACACTCACAGGTACTACTACAGTTAGATAAACAAATAAGTATTCAAATGGGAGCTGGGTACCAACTACCAGAGGTTCATATTGGCCTGTACACTCACAGCCTCACAGGTACTACTACAGTTAGATACACAAATAAGTATTCTAATGGCAGCTGTTACCAACTACCGGAGGTTCATATTGGCCTGTACACTCACAGGTACTACCTCAGCTAGATACACAGATGGATGAATGTGTAGGGGAAGGGCCACTAGTAATAGCTAAAAATATATGGGTGATAAGAGTGTAATAGTTTGGTACAAATTTAAATTTCTGTTCAATTGTGGGATAGCAAATAGTTAGATACACAAATGGTTGACTGTGCTGTGATGATGGCTAATAGTAAGATACACTTATGAATCACTTTTTAGTGGTGGGTAATAGTAAAATACACTTTTAGTAGTGAAAGATTGAACTGAATTAGTGGATGACTGAATAGTGGGTGTCAAAAGTTATATACACAAATGGATGACGGTATAGTGGATGTCAATAATTAGATACACAAATGTATGAATGTGTCGTAGATTTACTGGTAAGATACGAAAATTAACATTTTTTACCACACTCATATAGTCTGTTGTTTGGAAATTTATTGTAAAAACAAAAGCTCTATAGTAAAACAAGAATCTGTTTCAAAAGATTTTAATAATAGATATTTGTAAATATTTAGCTTCCCAATATAGATAAAACCATTCGTGCAACTAGCTGGTAGAATACAAATCACAGGAGCAGAAATGTTGTGCTATTTATTAAACAAAATTCAACCACAGATTTTGTGCAAACTTGTCAGGAAGTGCATTTTTTCCAGGGAGGGAGGGGACAATGGGCTGTTTATAAAACTAGCCCTCAAAGTTTTTTTTTTAAAGTTTTCATATTCGTTGCCTTAACAACTTTGGGGACTTTAATTTTAATTGTTGGGTTCATTAAGTTGAGAGTGTTTGAACGTTTCAACTGCTAATTGTAATCTACAGAAGGGGCAATTTTGTGTATAATCATTTAGGATTCATCGGCGTTAGTCCTATCCCTTTAGATCCCTGATTTTTCCACCAAACCGCATTATATAAAATGCGCACAAATTTTTTCATAACATTCCTTTATAAAAGAGTTAGGTTATTATATCGAAATGGTTCTTTGTTTGTCGAAACATTAAAATAAAATAATTTTTTTATCGTATTCATTCGAATCCGGTGGATAGGAACCGGTTCTCATCCATACGAAAAAACTATGTCTAGCATCGTATTATATCCAGCTTTCTGCGAATATAGAAATGTACAATCATAAGATTAAAACCAGTTTTTTTAGCCCGTGCCTTCGGCACCTCGGGGCTAAAAAA
>LS046219.1:0-11346 GCA_900241095.1 Acartia tonsa
GAAACTTTCTTTTGGAGCCAAAAAGATTGTCTTCAAGTAACATATCCCTGTGTATTTATTTCGTGATAAGAAGCAACGACTTGGGTTACCACAAAAACAACATTTTTAGATAAATTCCTTTCCAATAAAATAATGTTTGCCAGTAACCTATCCTTGTTTTTTATTACTAGATTACATTAAGTATTATTAATTATCTAAGAGAAAATAAAACTTCGTAAAATAAGGGTGAAGAAACTTCAATTAGTTGTATCAAATATAAGTTGTACAAAGTTTGGTGATAGATCATTTACCTTTATATAATCACTTCTACAGTAATAACTATTCATGCTTCAAGGTTTTTAAATGTTTTTTTTGCTTTAAAACATAGAATTTAGGCTCTCTAGGACTTAAGAAAAAATTATAAAAATATGAAATTTTAGCTAAGTTTCAAAGTATTTTCTAGGCCAGTTGGCTTTTGTTTTTCTTCTCTAGATGCATATACGAGTTGTATTGGGTAATAATAAGGCGCACACTTTTTATTTTGAACGATTCTATCAACTACAAGCTGAGAAAATTGACTTTGAGTAGAGGTAGGTGAAATGTCCACCAAAAGGCCAAAATAGACCACTGTGCACTATCTTTACATTTTATTTCTATTTCTTTCTTAACTCAAACATTGCATATTCTGAAAAAAATAAAAGTATTATAATTATAATCATTATAAAATGATATTCAATATATCCTTATTTATATGAAAACTCTGGACTTTAAAACTTTCTAAATAAATGCTTTAAAATTAGGACCCTTTTTTTAAATTTAAAAATATCACATTTTGAGTAAAATTAGAGCACTTTCCTGTCTGAATGTATTTTATATTTATTATGATGTAAAGGTATCAAAATGCCCAAAATGTCTGTATGTATATAATATGGCTCAAACTTGTTTAGCTTTTTTTTTGGATCATGGAAAGAAAACGAAGTAGCGGGTTTCGCCATATTTTCACAGTAGCTTTTGATAGGTTATTTTAGGTTAGGTAAATGTTAATGAATGACCCGCAGGGTTAGGAATCAGGCCCCACAGGGGCTAGTAACAGGAGAAAAGCTACTGTGAGGATACGACTAATCCCACTGCTTCGTTTTCTTTACATGATCCGTTTTTTTTTAATGGTAACCACAAAATAAGTTTGAATTATTATCACTGGTTTTAAAAATCCCATTTTAAAATAAACCAAAGAATATAATTAAGAATTTGGCACGATAACAGTAAAATAAAACATATCAAATAAACCTGAATTTACAGAAAATAACAATAAATAAATCACAGCAGTATGAATACAAAATAAAACACTGAAATACTGTGTTGATTATCTAAATGAGCAAGAACAAATATATTAGCAGTGTGGTAACTACTTTTTGTTCTTAGTGTTTAGATAACCAATAGTATAGTTGATGAGGGTGGATTGTGGAAGCTCGGTGGGAAAACATTCTTCAATCTGATCAAATCTTTCCTCCAAGCTAAGTAAAATATTTATCAGTTTGATTCAACTGAATGGATATAGAATAAACGTGGATATTGTTACAGAGCAAAAATTATCGTCAATTTAGGTTGCTAACATGAAAATCATTATTGGTCAGTTCATTCATGCAGTAGAATGGGGAGGGAGGGGGGCTCTTTATTTTAGCCAGCTACAAGTTTAACTTTAACAAGGCATATGGTAATTTGTTGAAAGATCCATATATTTAATCTATTTTAAACGGATTCTAAATTATACAATCGGGCAGGAAAAACAATTCCGATGAATTCCCTGACATTAAAGAATTACACTTCAATGAAACGACCAAGCATAATATCCAAATACGCGACCAAACTCACCTTTTCCTGAACTTGGTTGCGTTCTTTTTGGACTTGATCCATTCTTTGTTAATAAGATCAATGTTCCAATTAGTCCTGACGAGTAGCTCCACTCCAGCCATAGCCACTATCTGAAAGCATTCATATTGTCAATAGGTTTTACTAAAATAACAATTCCGAAGTTAAAATCTGAAAAAAATGAAATAAAAATATTTTTCTTCAAGGTGGGGAAAACAGCAAATATCAAACGTCTGAAAAAATGTTCTAAAATTAATTCGGCATGGCAACTCTCATAGGGTTGGGTAGGGTTGAGATGCTAAAACCCGTAATAGAATTTTCTTTTTATAAATAAGTATTCTTCATTCTGCAATAAAATATAAGACCTTTCCAATTTTAGGCAGAAACTCATCCTAAAGGTACGTTTAGATATCCTTATAAAAGTAACAGGAAGTCTGTGAGTCTGTTTGTTTCACTAGCCGCTGAACCGATATGATTCTCCTTTACATTGTAACTTATCATCCTGGGAATGACTGTACTTCATGGGAAAGGATGCCATTAGTGCCATAGAAAAATTAATTTTCCCACAAAATTTTTTTTTCTTTTTCTTTTAAAAACTAAATGATAGTGCCCCTAGAAGCTTAGCCATTAGTAAAGGAATCACGAAGTAACAACTGACGCTATTATGCAATCGCTTTTTTGCAAAGCTACTATTATGCAATCGTCTTGTTGCAAAGCTAATATTATGCAATCGCCTTGTTGCAAAGCTACTATTATGCAATCGCCTTGTTGCAAAGCTACTATTATGCAATCGCTTTGTTGCAAAGCTACTAATATGCAATCGTTTTGTTGCAAAGCTACTATTATGCAATCGCCTAGTTGCAAAGCTACAATTATGCAATCGCCTGGTTGCAAAGCTACTCTTTACCTCTGCTTTTTCGTTGTCTTCTCCTTTGACCTTTTTCATCTTGTTCTTGAAGAAGTTGCCCATGTCTATATACATCTTTGCAAAGGTAGTATGGAAGTCCTAACAATAACAAAAAAAACTTAATACAATTTTTTTTTTAAATCCGATATTTGCTTTTGAAAAATAAATATTTTTACATGCCTAGTTAAATATCTAAAATATAATAATAATTTTTATAACTATTCTAAAAATCGGCGAGAGATAACGTCATTTTTTGGCTGTAGTGGCAGTATTTCCACCGCTTTTTTAAAAATTGTACCTATCTTTTATAATGAATTTAAGATTTGATTAAAAAAGAGTGGCATAACTCTTTGTAAATTAATGCTTTCTCCCTAGGAAAAATACACAATGTCTCAATGATAATTATTGACCGACGGAAAAGTTGTGACATTCAAAGAACCTACCGCAGGCTCGCCAAATATTTGTGCCACCTTGTAGAACGTTTCTGGCTTCAGTTTCCACAGCGGACTATCTGTGCTCGAAGCATTATCATTGCGACACTCGACCATTTCAAATATATTACGACTACCACCTCCATAGGAATATGATTGTCCTTGTTGTTGGTAAGCTGGAAATAATGCTCCACTATTGGAGGGTGTTGGGTTGGAATAATAGGATGAAGAGTAATCATATGATGTATCATGTCTAGCTGAAGTATTAGCAGATAAATCATTTTGTGGGGCAGGAATAGCACGACCAAACAGCGGAGAATTGTCAGGCTGCTCAGTTGGAATTTGTTTACCAAATATTGGAGTTTCTTCAACTTGCTGGGGCAAAGGTTTTCCAAATATCTGTGTATCTGTAGTTTCGGCTGGTAATCTTTTACCGAAAATGACTGCGTCTGCTTTAACCGGCTTTGGAAGTGTAATCTTAAAACAAAGATGGTTTTAAAAACTAATTCAAAACTAATGTAAAATGGTGGACTATACACATACAAGAGCTAACATAAAAGGCAATATGATAAACTTTTATGTCAAATATAGTTAACAAAAAATCAAGATTGACCAAAGTCTTAAAATTAAAAAAAAATATGGTACCTAGATCTTTTTAAAGTTAATTGGAATATGTTTAATGTTATTCTAGTATATTCACACAAAAAAACTTGACATCATGTCACTGTACTAAAACTTATAATTTACTTTTAAGGCACTAAAAACTTGAATTTTGATGTTGCACTTTATGAAGACCTCTTAAGATTAAAAGAGTTTGACACAATTTATATAAAATACCTTTTTCTTAGTTTGAGGCACACATTTGCTTTGGAAACTGTTGCTAGATTGCTTTTCACTGAAAAAATGTATTTATAAATTGGGTGATGGATGGAAATATATATATTTGATATTTATATGCAATTGAATATTTTTCCAATTAAAATAAGGAATAAATTTGTCTATAAGAATTGGTGCGTATTCTCTTTAAAAAGTAATACATTATAATCAGCACCATTGAAATTCACATACCTGTTAGAATCTATGTAATTTTCAGAGCTAGCAGTATCTTCTGCAAATCTTGACTGTTTCCTTCTTCCCATGTTATTTTCAACATCATTCTGTGAATCATAACAGCTTAGCTTGATCTTGATTGGACCAACAGTCTTAGAGCTTTGCTGCCTTTCAGGCTGTTTTGAGGGGATTGTAAGAGGCATTTCTGGATCATCAGAAGGTGAAGCAGGATCATAAACTTCTGGAGTTTTGGCTTTTCTGACAACTTGAGGTTGAAATACTTGCTGATCAGAAATTGAGCTAAGTTTGGGGTTAGGTTTCAATTCTTTCTTTCTTGTTGTGTCTTTCACTGGTAAATTATTCTGCTGTGGCTGTGTTGTTGAACCAGAAGATTGTGGCTTCTAAAAAAGTTATATATAACAAAGTATAAAATGTTAAATTAATACCTTCCTCCTAATATTTTTTTCAAAAACTTAATTTTGTCCTATACAAAGAAGAAAAAATAAAAATGACATAGATAATGTACAAAATGTTTCTCCTAAAATTATGAGTACCTCTTCTTATCTACTTTCTTAAATATAAAGAGCTTACCTCATTAATAGATTCTTGTTTTTTGGAATCCAAAACAGCTGTAACAATCTTTTGGATTAGTTGTTGTGCAGCAGGTAAATCAGAATTCTTTACTAGATCTTGGTCCTTATTAGTGCTGTTCTTATATAAAGATTCTGAAACCTTTGGCACTGTGTTACTGTCACTTGTTTTGGTCTTAACCGGATTTATATCAGTAACTTTAAAATGGTTTTTGGCCTTTGTATAACCAAGTTTTGCTTGAATCTTTGATGGATCAGTGGTTTGATTGAAAGATTGGACTTCCTCTTCCCTAAATATTGCATCAGCACTGTATCCCCTTCCATCTAAATTGCTTGAAAAAGAACTGGGTTGAGATTGAACAGATGAGGTAGAAACACTCACAGATGCAGAAGAAATAGCAGGTACTGATTGAGATGCTATGGAAGTTGCAACAGATGTGTTATCATACCTCAAAGTGGGTACAACTGATGGATTGGACATCATTGAATTGACACTTAGAGGAGCACCTGGAATGAAATTGCTGTAATGGTTCCCAGTCCTTTGAAATGTAGGGGGAGGAATATGAAATGCAACATCACTGACAATTGGTGGAGCAGCTGCATTTAAAATAAGTGGAGCAGCTGTACTCAAAATGGGTGGAGCAGCTGCATTTAAAAAAAGTGGAGCAGCTGAACTCAAAATGGGTGGAGCAGCTGTGTTCAAAATGGGTGGAGCAGCAGTATTCAAAATTTGTGGAGTAACAGTATTTACAGTTGATGGGGGCATTACAATGGGAGCACCAATGAAAGAAGTATCATACCTAGGAGGAGCTAAACCAATTGATGAAACTGGCACATAACAACTGTTTGTAACTACAGGAGGAGGCTGAGAATAATTCACTTGAGCAAAAGTATTATTGGTAGCATTGTAAACTTGATTATTGCTAAACATTTGAGCATTTTCATTTGAGAGCTGGTATTGGACATTGTTAAATAGAGTGGATGGTGCAATAGCTGAAGTGACATAAGTCTTGGAAGTTTGAGATTTCAGTGCATCAGCAATTGAAGAGTTACTAGCTGAAAAGCTAGTCATATTTGGAGTTTGCAAATTGGATTGTGAAGAACGAGCAGCATTAACAGATTTTTCAATATTTTTATTTTGAGGTCTATCAAATGATATAATTGCTTCAATTGAGGGAGACTTTTCTGTGACCCTTTCATCTCTTTTGTCACCATAAGAGGGTCTTCTTGATCTTTTGGAGTCAGGTAATCTATACCTTGTACTACTAGATCTTTTATGCTCCCTTGAATTCCTTCTTTCATATTTTTCAGGTTTCCTTCTTTCATAATCTTCATGATTTCTTCTTTCATATTCTTCAGGATTTCTTCTTTCATACTCTTTTGAATTTCTTCTTTCATATTCTTTAGGATTCCTTCTTTCATACTCTTTTGAATTTCTTCTTTCATATTCTTTATGATTCCTTCTTTCATATTCTTCAGGTTTCCTACTTTCATATTCTTTGGGATTCCTACTTTCATACTCTTTTGAATTCCTTCTTTCATATTCTTCATGATTCCTTCTTTCATAATCTTTTGAATTCCTTCTTTCATATTCTTCAGGGTTTTTTCTTTCATACTCTTTTGAATTCCTTATTTCATATTCTTTCACATTCTTTCTATAATATTCTTCCTGATTCCTTTTATCATTTTCTTCAGGATTCTTTCTTTCATATTCTTCAGGATTCCTTCTTTCATATTCTTCATGATTCCTTCTTTCATATTCTTCAGGATTCCGTCTTTCATATTCTTCATGATTCCTTCTTTCATATTCTTTGGGATTCCTTCTTTCATACTCTTTTGAATTCCTTATTTCATATTCTTTCAGATTCTTTCTATAATATTCTTCCTGATTCCTTTTATCATTTTCTTCAGGATTACTTCTTTCATAATCTTCAGGATTCCTTCTTTCATACTCTTTTGAATTCCTTCTTTCAAACTCTTTTGAATTCCTTCTTTCATAGTCTTTATAATCCCTTCTCTCATAATCTCTAGAGTGTTTAACACCATGTTCTCTTGATTGACTCTTGTCACCAAAAGATCTTCCCTCTTTAGAAGGTGATTTAGCATGCTGTGATGGTGATCTTCTGTAATGTTCTTGTTCTCTGTAATGACCAGGATGTTCCTGTCCTCTACTTGATACCGGTTGGGTTGCACTTCTTGTTTCACTAAAATCACTAGATCTTCTGTGATTTGAAGGTGATGTTCTAAGATGAGTTGGTGATTTTCTTTCATGGTGTGAAGGTGATAAATGATGAGATTGTGATCTTCTTCCATGATGTGATGGGGATCTTCCTTTGTGATGTGATGGGGATCTTCCTAAAATTTTTACTGGTGACATTTTCAATTTTTGATCTATTCTATGATCTCTAGAAGGTGATCTTTCAAGACAAGTCCTAACTTTTTGAGTAAATGGGGACATTGATTTTATGTTTTGTCTTCGAGGAGGTGATATTCTGAGTCTGACATTCTCTTCATGTGATGTTACTTTAGAGTATTTAGATCTTGGTGTACCAGAGACACTTAAAACTGATGGTTTTTCATTCTTTGATGGTGACCTAAGTGGCACTTGGGGATGCTTTTTGGAAGACTGTTGATCCAAGTAAGAAACTACTTCGCCATCCTCTGATAACTTAAAGGTCAAAAGTCCTGTTGAATCCTTGGAATAAATAGCTTTCAACTTCTTGTTAGCCTTAAATTTAGATTTCAGACCTTTCTTGAAAATGTTTGATACTGAATATATGTCTTCATTTTCTGATTCATCAGAATCCTGATGCTTAATTGTTCTTTCTTCAACAAACTCAATGTCCTCTCTAAAAATATACATTTCATTAATCTTATAATAAGCTATTGTATAATAAAATTTATAACCAAAAAGCTGGTATACAAAACAAAGAAGGATATGACAATTAAAGAAGTCATTTCAAGGGTTCACATCCCTTTTTTCATAATGTATCATCAAAAGCAGCATATGCCCTTGTTCTCTTTACAATTTTACACTGGTATAAATAAAAATTCAAGATTGAATCAATGAAGATTTTTAATCTTCAGAAACTTTTATGTTGTTTTTTAAATTAATTTTTTAATGGATATATAATGCTTTATGCTGACTGAAGAATAATATACATAGAAAAACAAGATTATTAAAGGGTGGGAGGGGGTAAGTGCCCTGGATATTTATTTGTTTTTATAGTTATCAATCCAATTCCTTTTGCAAAATCTTTCATGTACTTGGATCTACCTGTAAAACTTTGAAAATTGAATTTTGGCACTTTATTTATAGGGGCTAGTGGGGTAAATCACTCCCTCAAACACAAAAAATTTAAGTTCTGAATGTATTTTTAAAGATATCAAGCTGATTTTTTTTATTGGAAACTATTTTAATATAACTGAAATAAGAAGTAACTACAGATTTAATTTATGCACTAACCCTCTAGGGGCTTTTGAGGTAGAATAAACCCCCCAAATACAAATTCATAAGTTTTACTTTTGAGCTCACAAGCCCCTTGAAGTAAAGTGTCAAAATGAAATATGTGGTTGCTAATTAACTCATATATGTCAAAAAGGTTCCATTAAAAAATCAGCTAAGTAACTTTAATAAATAGAAATTTTTTAAGGGCTAATTAATTGCATAATCTACCTTCTTTGCAAACCCTGATAAATCAAAAGGATTTATCTTGACAGTTGCTAAGCCAACTTTTTGACATGTCATACAGTGGTTTATTATGCTTTTAAATTTTTTTTTAGTTAGGTATTAAAGTTAGGATTATGAAACAAAAACAATTTTCTAACTGTGTTCACAAATATTTGTTTGGTTGTTTTAAGTAAAACAATTTGCAAAAGTTTTACAAAAAATCAATAACCTAGAAATCAGGGTTAGGCCTGATACTGAATATTGAATATATCCGGATGGATATCCAGAAACATAATCTTTTATATTATACAACAAAAAATCCCTTTTAACAAACAGTCAAAATCATTATTTCTTATACTTTTGGCCATAAGTAAGTACCAAAGAAAGTAGAGGTAATTTAAATGGTAGTAATAGATCATTAAATCAATTGCTTGGAAGTTGGATCAACGTATTAGTTTAATTTTAAAGTTTTAACCTTTTTTATATAATAAAACACCATTTTATGAAAAAAAAACTTCTTTTGCTACTTCACTATCCGGTTATCCAGCCAGATATCCGGTAATCTACCAGATATCTAGCATTAGAAATCAGCTGGATAAAAATCAGCTAAATATTATCCAGCCCAACCCTACTATGCTCAAAAAATATGTTTAAAAATGCCTTTAACCTTAAACCTAAATTTCTTATTACACTTTTGTATAAAATTTCAAATATTAATAAAAATGAAAAATAAAATTACTGTCTGTTTACAAACACAAACCCTATTGATGTTATTTATCACATCGTATTATATACAGTCTTCCGCGGATATTCAAATGAAAAATATTAAGATTAAACCCAGTTTTGTAAAAACCGAGGGGCCAAATGTCCAGGATAACAAAACTGGAAGCTTTTGATTTTTAATTCTGTATTCGTTGAAACTTGTCTGTAATGCGGTGATTTACATGATTTACAGTATGGCTGAGAACTTTCAGTGGATATTAATTGGTTTCAAAGCATTACTGAAAATTATATTTTGAAGCTTCCTCAAAAGGCATAAAAAGCGAGGTAAACAAAATTGCATTTAGATAAACACACATATACACCTTACAACTTTGGCTTATAGAAATTTAAATACTGTATAAAGCGACTGAAAATTTTCTTTCAATGCTTTTAATTAAATAAATAAAATCCGAAATTTATCAGCGCAGTTATATAAAATTTAAAAGACAGATGCACACGCATCTTACTACTTTAAAGATAAACATTCAATTACTACATAGGATGATTGGAAATCATTTTCAAATGATTTTAGCAAAAAAAAATTGTAATCAATTAGATGAAAATGACAGTGTGGCGCAAAATATCTAAAATATACAAATATACATTCTACTACTTTGGCAGATAGACATCTAATTACTGCATAGAACGAAAGGAAATAAAATTACCTAGGATTTGAAGCAGATTTGTATCTCTTCTTTTTGTTAAGTTCGCTTCTTAAATCTGGTTTAGACAGATTATCATCAATTTCAACTACTCGACTAATAAACCATGTGTTTTATACAATAACTAGGATTAAAAAAAAAATAAAATCCCGCCAATAAGTTTAAAAAGTCGAGATGATTAACCCTTTAATTGTACCAATTGGAAGACAGTGAAGGAAAAATATTATTGGTTTAAAAATGAGACATTTTTAGGAAGATAAGACAGTTTTTTTTTCATTTCAATTTTTTTTTCGTATAGGTACAGTGCAACTAGGGGTTAAGCAATACATTTCTATAATTGGACAAATTAACACATGCCTTGGGGAATCAGCAATCCTTACAATTCTTCTGGAGAAATCATCATCTTTTTTATCATCTTCAGTTGGCTTAGAAGGTTCTTTTCTACGATTAGGAATCTTGAACAAATCTTCCAATGCTGGAAAAGGGCCCAAAGTGGTATCAGTCAGTGACCTAAGTAAATAAAAAAAATATTAATTCCTAAAATTTTCTTAAAAAATAAAGGTTTTAAGCAAGGGTTTGTGCTTAGTCTAATTTTAGGGATTTTATTTCAAACTGTCTATAACAATGAATAAAAACTATGTTAAACTATAAAGTTTTGGTATTGAAAGAAGGTTGGACTTGAATTTCAATAAAAAATTAAACCTCTGATAGTTTTAAAATATCTTTTTTTAGAAAAACCCAAGAACAATGATGTCAGTATACCCGCAGCTAAAAGCATCAAACAACCTTTATCTAGTGAAGTTGAAAATATCATTTAAAGAATCATTTTTTCCCTCTAAGTTTTTTCCTCCAGGAAGGGGGTAAAATAGAAAAAAGTTATCATTAGGTACTCTTTATTTTATTGTTTTTTTACCCCTCCCACATATTTTACTATTTTTTTTTGCTTGAATTAGAAAAATGTTTTCAGAACTCGTGATTTTCTTTTTCCCCCTTCGACACATTTTTAATCCCCCTCCCTTAGTTCTGTTATTGCAGCAAAATAAACTAATACATACCTAGTAATGTTACTGTCAGTAAATTGCCGATCTGTAGAATATTTCTCACTTGAATATGACTGTGTTTCAAGGTCACAGTCAAGTACTGATCTAACAGTAATAGGTGCATCACCATCATCATCAAGTGTTTTGCGGACTGTTCTCGATTGTCTTATTTTAGCCATAGATGCATCATTTTCAGCTGGTTTAATAAGAGCAGAAATATTGCGGCCAAGTTCCGAAAATGATATCCCGATCATTTCTTTAGATTCCGATCTTGATGAAAATTCTTCACTTTGTGGTTTAAGAATTAGACGTCCAGGAAGTGATTTTATTCGCTCTTCCTTATGAGAACTACTTTCTTGTTGTTGACTGTGCATTTGATCTGGTGA
>LS046221.1:5160-16991 GCA_900241095.1 Acartia tonsa
TTTTATTATAACAATTTCGTATTCATTGGCTTAAAAACTATGGGGACTTAATATAAATTTTGATTGGTTGGTTCATTAAGTTGGACAAGATACTATCTAATGAGGCTGAAAGAGAGTGTGCTTTTCATAGAATTGATCCTTGGAGAACACCCAGGGAGGGAGGGGACATTGGGATGTTTATTACACTAGGCCCAAAAGTTTTATTATAATATTTACTTATTCATTAGCTTCACAACTTTTTGGACTTATAAAATGAATTTGGTTGGTTGATTCATTTATTTGAGTGACAAAACGCTTCAATCACTAAATATAATCTATAGTAGGGTTAATTTTGTGTATCATCATTGGGGATATACTGTACATCAATTTATCAGTCATTGTCTTATCCCTTTAGATCCCTGGGACCACACATCTTTCCTTTTCTAATTTAGAAGCTGGTACATGATCCATAGAGTTATGCTTCTCAACCTGACAACAATCAGATAATATGTTCCATATGTTGCACCGGATATCCGGCTATTTTCAATATCTGGCGGCCGGATACCGGATAATGAAACTATCAAATATTGGATATCCGGCTTATTAATAATGCTTGATATCCGGCATTGACAAGATATCCGACCGGATACTGGATATTAAAAATTGGCCGATAACCCGCAAATTACCGGATATCAGCCGGAAATTCGATATCCAGAAAATTAAATATCCGGTATCCAGCCGGATATCCTGCCCAACATTAATATGTTCCCTATAGGGTTGGGCAGGATACCGGATATCCGGCTCATTTCTAATGCCGGATAACCGGGAAAAAACTAAAAATGCTGTTTTATTATATAAAAAAACGTCCAGTCCGTAAGTTTGTATGTCTGTAAGTCCGTCAATCTGTAATATTAACTTACTTTGTACCAAGAATTTAGGAAATAATGCTTGTGACTGTTTGTTAACAGGGATTTTGGTTGTATATTGCCGGATAGTTTCAATATCCGGAATTCGGAAGGATATCGAAAAATGGCTGGATATCCGGACCAACTCTAGTTCTCTCCTGATTCAAACTGATAAAGGGGTAGTTGCATGAAGTGCATTTAAACTTGAATTTTTTCCCTGTACAATAGAATTTAGATTTTTTACCATGTAGTTTTAAGACTTAAAAATCGTGTTTTTGTAATATATGCAATTAATATAGCTGGCTTATTTTCACAAAAACATCATAAAGACTAATTTACTGAAATGCTGCTTTGAAGCAGTCTGACTGCTATGGATGTTATAATATACTTAAATATGCTTTATATGATGGGAATATTGACAAGAAAAATCAGAGGTCTAGCTTGAATAACAGCTGAGTAAATCTCATTTCCCACATAGCACTACGGACTGACTGACAGATGGACTATTATAGAATAGCGTTGCTAATAAAAACTTCTTAATGTTTAGTCACAAAGGGAAAAGTAGGTTGCGGGTTGTGTTTTGAGGCTTAAAAAACTTAGTAGAATGATAATATTCACTTAATAGGTGTATTTCTTATTGAAAATAACTATTTAAAATTTTTTTTTAAGTTAACATAAATTTTTAGCGTTCTACTACTCTTTTTAACTTAAAACACACAAACTTTACGCATTTTACCCGCAACCTACCTCTCTTTCTCATTATTAATACTATCAAATACCTCAAATTCAAAGAGTTCAACTTGACATGTTGGACAGCTTATTTTCTGTAGACAATCATTTTCATTTTTTAAAAGGTGGCCATTATATGCATTATATTACAACCCTAGAGGTCTCTAGTGTCACTTTAAATGTTTTTATTTTTATTTTAAATATCTAGTTTAAGAAAAAAATGCCTATGTTGCATTCAAATATCTCTTGAGAGGGTGGTGGTACCCTCCCCCAAAATAGTTATAAACCTTCCCAGGACCAAGGAGAACCCGATCAGTTCAGCGGTTAGCGAGATCCTTCAGTACAAGCATACAAAAACACAGACAAACAATTTTAGTTTCAAAGTGAAAAAAAAATATGGGGGTGGGTTTATTTTTTTAGTGGTGTTTTCTCTTGGAAGGGGGCAGGGTCCCTTTCCAATAACAGTAATAAGCCTTCCCTGGACCTATAAGAAGCTTCAATGTTAAGCATAACACATTAAATATCCAGCAGTTGCATGATTGCACAACCTTTGTCTAGAAATTCTAACTGTGTGTGGTTATAAGTTGTGACTGTTTTGCGCCAAGGAAGTACCCCTACTCAACCTAATTATATTGCAAATATGACATAGCAGCAGTAGGAACCATTTTAATGTCTTTAATTTTGACACAATGTTAATATGAGAATTCAGCTAGCTATAACCAACAAGCGAATTAATTATTTAACCCTATTTCACCATACTTGCTTAAAACCTGTTTTTTAGAAGATTCAATTTTTAGCATTAAAACAGTCCAACGATGGCAATTGATATATTATTACATGGATGTGGCACCAGATTTTCATCTACTGTTGTAAAAAACTGGATAAAATAACAAAACCCACCATTCACCTTCTTGACCTTATCCCCTCCCCTCCTACTGAGCTGGATCTTTAAATCATTTTTAATTGGTTGGTTCATAAAGTTAAATGTCCAAACGCCTCAACCACTAATTGTAATATACAGAAGAGGTTATTTTGTGTAGCATCATTGGGGATATACATCAATTTATTTGTCATTGTCTTATATCCCTTTAGATCCCTGCATATTAGCAACCTAAATTGACGACACATTTTCCCCTGTCAATATATCCATGAATGCTATATCCATTGCGATGGTGAAGTACGTGGTTATATCTTATTAGGTGCTCAATGTTAAATATAATCTAGATACATAATCTATAAATCCGCCAACAGGAATAATCAGGTTAGAAAATGAAGAGATAAAACTTAGGATAAAGCATTTCTTTAATTTCGTTAAAAGTGAAACATATGGAAAAACAAATAGAATAAGATGTGCATAGTTTATTTTCTAATGATAGAATATCTTTCAGGAAATTATATAGCCAAAAAATTGTCGTTCGTATTAATGGAACAAATCCTATTTATGTGTAAATAAACAAAAAGGTTAGAAATTCATTGTTTAGTTTGATGGAATAAGAGGCCAGATTGACCATCTAGATCTACTATATCTATCTATTCAAATTACAAATCTAAAACTTGAATTTGTACTCTCAATTAGGACTGTACAATAGAAAAAAAGAAATAAAAATATAACTTTAACTTTCCTCATATAACTATTGCTTTCTGCTCGGATTTTATATTGACAGCATAGCAATTGAAGCCATTAAAAAAATTTAACTCTATTATATTATCCTGCTGTTGGTATATAGCGCCATGAGAGGCAAAAAAAGAAAAGAAAACTACTACTAAAAAAGCACAAAAACGGGTGGGATAACTTAATAGTTAGAGGTCAGACTTTTTAAAAGGATTAGATCTTGATTCTGATAATATATATATAGTATGCTTAGAATTAAAAAAAAACTTCCTGTGGACAGTCCTTTTCATTCTTATAATTCATTCTTGTCTGCTATTAAAAGATTGTTTTGGTTATTGATAATGTACACAATGCCGCGATTTACCTACATTTTATCGATGGTGAAATACAAAATTTGCCCCCCAACGACAGCTGAAAAAGGCAATTTAATAAAGGTTGCGTTATTTTGCCCCCCCAAATCAATTTCTGAATTAATTTGCTTGTTGGTTATACCTTATTCCTGGGTTCTATGCTTGACTAAGCACTTCAAAGGAAACAGTCAACCTTACTGATTTAATCAGTATCTATATTCTATAAATTATTTAAGTTATGGCGAAAATATGCTAATTAATTCCTTTTTTCCGACAATTATAATCTAGCTCATAGAAGCAATTATGTTTTTCCTTTTAACAACATTAAGCTTAAGAGTAATTTTTCCAAGCGCCAAGGCCCTTTCCCTGGCATAGTTATACCTGGTGCATCCTGGCCTTGTGTTCTTTAAGATGATATCTCCTAGTTGTAGAGTAGGAGCACTCTTCACAATTATATTTCTCATCTGAGCTACCATGCACGTATTTCATATGCCTGTGCATTAACACATACTTGTTATTGATAATATTAAACCAGGAGATTGATATTGTAGAGTGTAGCCTTTACGCTACGGGCTTATACCTGCGGTTACCGGCCTCTAACTCCACGGGGCTACCCAGTACCCAATATAACCTAACCTAATTAGGCCACACTAATAATCTAACAAACGAACTTTACCTAACCCTCATATTTTCAATTAATTTCGAAATAAGAATAAATTTTCAAACTTTTTCAGGGACAAGGGATAAGTAATAGTATTCTGTTAAACAATTCTAAGTGAAAATTTCCACATGTCACACTGCCTTCTTTTACCTCCCTTCTTAAGCATTTCCCTTAAGTTACGGCACAAAACAAGTTTTACGCCAACATTACATCACAAAAATAATTAAATTTTCAGCAATTTTAAAAGCAATTAATTTGCTGAATCACGGTCCCTAAATGATAATCTTTGTATGTATGTGTGCTTTCCTGCTAAGATTATCCTTTGTAAGAAAGTGTTTCCCGCATTCCCCGCAGAAGGACGGGTCATCATTTTCATCCTCAATAACAATTTTCTTTTTTCTTCCACGCTTTTTCTTAACCTTGGGAACTGAAGGTTCTTCTGTGGACTTTGGTGCTGTTCCTTTCTTGGGCCGTCCTCTTTTTCTTTTTACCTGAATTATGATAGTAGGTAATAAATTTAAGATTTGGAAATCCAAAAAAAACTTTTTACCCGTAAGTAAAGTTTCAGGACTTATTGTTATTAAAGGGATTGTATTGTTTATTTGCTTTTGACGTACAATAACATGCAGGAAAAATACAATTGTTAAAATACAAACCCTATTAATTTTAGATAAAAAGTTTTATTTATTAGCCATCTCTCCCAGAAATATACGTGGAAGTTTAGTTATTAATTTTAGTTTCTACCAAAGTCAATGGTCATGATTTATTAGTCAGTATGTTCATCTAATAGGGGGAAGTTGGATAGGGTAAAAAGGGTGAATAGTTGCTATCATTATATTAGCCAGCTAGATTTACCAATTTCAAAAATCTGGTGAAATATTTAAGTATTTAAACTTTGAATATCGCAGGCTTTAAATCTAACACTACCTTAATTTCTTTAGCAGGGGGGACATAATCTTCATCTTGTTCAAGAATGGGTTCACCCCCATCCTCTACAAGTTCACCGCCATCTTCCAAGAGGTCATCACCATCAAAATCTTCCTCATTATTATCATGATGCTCAGCATCTACCTGTTAGCAAAGAAAAATGATAACAACTTTGACTATAAGTTACTGCAGCAAAACAAGCTTACAATAGTAAGATATGTATATAATACAGAAATTTCCCTTAAAGTGCCCAGATGAGAATAGACCCCTTTACCCGGCCCCCCTTATTTTGAAATAAATAGAAAATAAGGTGGCGATTTTTTTCATTTAATAATTTAACACCTCTCATACATTAATTTAATTTAATTAAAAAATAAGGTGGATGGGGTCAGTGCTCGATAAGCATTTTGAGGGAAAACACCGGTTAAATAAGATAAATGCACATAAAACAAATTGACATTTCCTTATCATACCTAGTTTATATTCACCCAGCAAAAGTGAATTAAATTAAAACAAAGAATATTTACGCGAATTTAATGGCTGGTTAAGAATAAGTATATTTTAAGTACGGATATTAACTCCATTAAACTAGAGCTAACCTGTCGGGTTTCTAAGGCTTTCCGCTGGGTTTTCTTAGGTGTCGCCTCGGTGCCCCCTAAAATATGGATTACAAAATTTTAATAGCAAAGAACAAAAAGTCAATAATGACCAAATGAGTTATAGAGAAAATGTTAAGTGGTCATAAGAAAAATTTGGAGACTTTGATTAAACTAATTGGTTAGTACAAAATATCAGTGTCTAAACTTTTAATTAATTTTAATTTACAGAAGTGGTAACTTTTAACTGACTTTAAGACATAAGATTGGTTAGCAGCAGACTATAGAGCCCAATAAAAAAGTGAACTATAATCTTACCATAATATTCTATGAGATCAAACATAAATTCTGGATCATTCTCCTTCTTGATTTCATCCTACAAATTTGGAGGCATATATTAACAAATATAGAATGTCATTCCCTACAAAAATTATGAAAGGTGGTTTGTTAATCTCAAGTAAGAGATTTATTGCAGGGAGGGATGGGACATTGGGCTGTTTATTACACGATTCCTAAAAGTTACTTAACAACTTTGAGGCTTTACATTAAATTTTGATTGGTTTGTTCATTTTGTTGAGTGTCCATACGTTTCAACCACTAATTTGAATTTACAGAAGAAGTAACTTTGTGTATCAATTTATCGGCCATTGTCTTATCCCTTTAGATCCCTAGATTTATTGCCTTATTTTATGTTAAAAGATCCTCTATTCATTTTGCTTGATTTCGTAAACAAAAGGTACAAAAATCTGGTGTTTTTAATGACAGAATTGAAGCTACTCTTTCAAAATCTCAATATTTTTTTTAGTCTAATCTTATTTACCTTAATTATGATGTCATTTTTAGATTCTGATGATTCTCTTTCAATTTGAATCTGTAGATATTTAAATGTTTATTTCATAAAATCCTACTATCCATATAAAGAAGTAAGGTTTTTGTTTAACTATTTGGATCGGATTTATCACTCAACAGATTGAGATCTAGGTACATATTATGGGATCTTAACAAGGTCTCAAGATGGTTTTAAGCTTTTCTTTGGCCCTTCCTTCCCAAGATCTTAGTGATCCAGTCGCTAGTACAAATAAAAGCAGAAAAGTCAATTCAAAAAAAGAGTTTTCCAAATATATTTGAATTCTTTATGTATGCTATTCAAGTTCAAACCAACCTTTTTAAACCTTAAATTAAAGCATATCTTAGAACTATTAAAAAAATAAACATATTCCTTTGGATCAAAAATATCAAACTTTAGGTCTCTGAGTATTAAGTTTTTCTTCAAGCTATCACTTCTAAAACAAATGATTTCACTAATATCATTAAATTCTAGCAATATTGGATGTATCGGAGTCCCCCCCCCAAAAAAAGTGGAATCACACCCAGTTGATAATTTTAACCTCCCACCCCTCTCCCAATTATTAAAAAAGCTTTATTTAGTAGGTACTAATGGACTATAAGAAAAGAAAACTACTTACTTTCCATAGAAAAAGTTTAGTGTGGGTTGAAGTTCTGATACAGAAAAATCTTTCATATGAATCATGGTATTTTCTTCATCTATGTGAGAAATCTAATAAAAAAAGTAGAAATAATAGTAAGCTGATATCTAACTACAGAAAAAAATAAGCTATATTGAACACTTTTGGCTTAGCCTCAAGCTTCTTGGGTCTTCGCCTCAAATGGTTGTGGTGGTCGGGGCTTACAAAACTGGTGTTAAAATTAAAGTTTTTCATATCAATTCCTGCGGAACGCTGTCTATAATACGATGCGATAAATAACTAATTTTCTTACCTGTAAAATTTGTTTTAGCCAAGTGCTAGTTGCAGCTAGGACAACCCTGAAAATAAACATAAATTATGTTAGAAAAGACAAATTGAAAAACATTTTAATCATGATGTATAAGTTTCCTTCAATTGACTTATTCCTGTTTCAAACTGAAAGTTATGTTCTAAACATTTAAACCCAGTTTAATAACATTCTTGCAAAGAATGTTATCTTTAGTTTCGTAATAGGTATATCTGTTACATAAGCAAAATATTTCCTTGAAGTGCCTGCTTAGCATAGAGGAGTTTAAGTGAGCAACAGGAAATTTAAGGGAAAGTCCTATTTATTTGTGTACTGTGCAGTGTACCATGTTTCTTAAAACCTCACGAACAATTATGGCAACTTCACTTTTTAAAAACTTCCCCTAAATCACCAGTTGGGGAGGGGACATTGTGCTGTTTATTACACTAGTCCCCGGAGTTTTACAATAACCATTTCATATTCGTTTGCTTAACAACTTTCGCGACTTTTATTCAATTCTTATTGGTTTAGTAAGTTACGTGTAAAAAAGTTTTAACCACTTATTATAATCTACAGAAGGGGTAATATAATGTATCATCATTGAGGATGTACATAAATTTACCGACCATTATCTTATCCCTTAAGATCCCTGTAAATCACAAAGTATAACATTGTATCATTGAATTTATTGGCCATTGTCTTATCCCTTTATATCCCTGTAAATGACAGTATAAAATTGTACCTGTGTACCATGATAGTTCCATCCTTGCAGACGAGTATGGCATCAGGACTTTCCAGGTTGTCTATGCGAGGCAGATCTTTTCGTATCAACATTTTTGTGTCTCTGAAATTATTATTGAAACAGCCTTTATGAGAACATTGAGAAATGGTATTATTTAATAAATTACTAGATGCTTCCAAAACAAAGTGCATGTTGAGCGTTGATAAACCCTATAACTGGATAAACCCCCGCCCTTATTTTTAAAATAAATTAAAACTCTTTCGTGAGGCCCCAAACATTCGTAGAGTATACCTGTGGTGATTTAACCCTATGGGGATACCAGTACCCAATATAACATAACCTAATATTAACTAATGTAATAAACAAACAATCTAAAATTTACTCCTAAATTAAGGAGAGGGGTTGGGTTATCAGTACTCAACAATGAACTTTGTGTAAAAGGGACAATTAATGTTCTTTAATAAACAGTGCTAAAAATAATTCAATACTGCAAATTTTAGTAAATTAAACTGAATTAAAATATAATTAGAATAACTTGTTAGAAATTATTATTGGTTGAGTCTGAGTTTCCGAGACATCTGGATGTTTCTTTTTCTTGTGTCTTCTCACAATATCCTTAGTGGTTGCATTGTATGAGCATAAATCACAGTAAAATCGTTGTCCCTCGTGGCTTATCTACAGAATATGAGAAGTTTAAGGATGGATACTTTAAAAGATTTATTACTAAGTGATCACTTTAAAGGTTTTTCTTTTGTAGATTTATTCTATTTTAGAATATTAAGTAATAATGCATTGTTTTATGCGTGAATATTAATTCAACATGAAAATCACGAAAGTTTAAATAAATAACTTTAAAACAGGCAAAACAATGTAAAGATTAGATGCGCATATGTCATAAGAATCTTCAATAAAAATTTCAGATGCCTATCATCAATATAAGCCAAGAAAATCATACTATCTTTATAGGGTTACAGACTGAAAGAACAATGGACAGACAAAGTGAATTTTAGTATAGCTACCAAAAAAAACATTTTGTATGGTATATTATCAAATGCTTTGTAAAAGTAAAAAACTACAAAATGTTCTTTAATAATAATACCTTTCTATGTTTTGTAAGATTGCTCTGCACGTTTGTAGAATACTCGCATAACTCACAGTAGTGCTTCACTCCTATGAAAAAAACAATACCTAATAAAATGATTTTAAAAATTTAAACGCGATTTTATTGAAAAAGTGAAAGAGCACCACAGCTCGAGACCTTGCCCTCTTGGAAAACCAGAAGAGCGCATATTTAATTACTATAAAGACGGGTTGTCAAAATAAAAGACAGACCCTTCAATTCTCGATGTTTAACGGGTCTTTCTTTTTTTTTATGACAAATCGTCTAGGATTGAGTTAGAAACCTAGTTAAGGTGTCTATAGAAAGGCCTTTACATGCCCAATCAAAAACTGAACATTATGATTATGGGTCTATCTCAAAGAATTCAAAGACTTGTGGGCGACTTATTTTTTTTTAAAACACTGCCTAAAATATAAATATTTACCATCATGTTTGCTTTCTTTGTGTCTCTTGAGCTGTGAATTATTCCAGGCCATGAAGCCACAAACATCGCAGGGAATTTTTATACCCCAGTGTTTCACCTTCCTAGAATAGGATAGTTCTTGTTATTTCAAAACAAACGCAGCAAAAAACGAAAAAAATCACAAAAGAACAATTTAAAGAATCTTTATACCCCAGTGTTTCATCTTCCAAGAGTATGATAGTTCTTGTTATATTAAAACAATCCATATAGTACAGATGTATAACCCAAACAACTACCCAGCGACTTGGCTGTGTTAATATTTACGACGCTATTGGTTGATATTCAAAGACCCAATTCAAAGTCGGTTCAGGGTCCACGGGAGTAGGGACATAAAGTTATTTAACCCCATACCCCTCTATTGTTTTACTCTAATTTCTAGAGCATGAAAGTTCTTTTTTAAACAAAGATGACAAACGGACAATGTGAGTTATCAAACTGATGATAAGTTGTCTTATAGAAAGAAAAATTTAAAATGTTTAGGTAATCATTTTACAATTAAGTGTCTGTCTTTTAAAGCATGCCCGATGGGCCAAGTTAATTATAATTAAAACTCTATGCTCATTGGTACAGGGAATCATCACCAAAAATGTCAGCTGTCTATCTACCTGTGGTCTCTTAGGCTGGATCTTGCTTTGGTAGTATAATCACAAATGTCACAGTGGAACCGAACCCCTAAAAAGTTAAAATAACAATAATATAATAGACAAAATGCAAAACAGCGGCATTAGCAAAAATGCTAGCATGCCTGCTTGTTGTCGTAGAGCCTGGAGGTGCCACATATAGAGATGTTAATATAAAACATACTGCTGAGTGCTGATATGTCCGACACGCAATTTTTACACTAAATATAATGTTTTAAAAACATATTTTGCCATATGGAAAAGATCAATACAAAATACAAATATACTTAACAAATATAAAAACAAACACTAAGACAAAAAAATAGTATTTGTTAAAATCAGGGGAGAAGAGCACAATTGTCTGTTTTTCTATACTAATCCCAAAAGTATTAAAATAACATTTTGTTGGTTGATTAGATTAAGTTCCAAACGTTTCAACCACCACTTGTAATATTAATATTAAAGAGGTAATTTTGTATATCATCATTAGGGAAGTACTTCAATTTGTCGGCCATTGTCCTATCCCTTTATTTCCCTGTGTTAAAAAAGAAACCTCACCTTCATGTTGTACTTGCTTGTGCTCTTTCAGTGCAGAAGTTTTGGCAAATGCCAGATCACATTCGTCACATAATAATTGTTTCTCCATGTGACAGTTCTTCTGGTGATTGTATAAATCCTAAAATAAAATGAGTAAAGTATACACTCTTTGCATGATTATATCTTTTTTCGTCACATAATTGCTTTTCCATGTTCTTCTGCAGTTCTTCTGGTGATTTTATATTTATAAATCCTAAAATGAAATAAGTATACAACACTCTTTTCCAAGTGACAGTTCTTTTGATGATTGTATAAATCCTAAAATCAAAATATCTAATGTTATATATGTTGTGTATCAGTGAGGGAGAAGACATTAGGCTGTTTAGTACACTAGTCCCCAAAGTTTATTATTCGTTTGCTTAACATCATTGGGGACTTTTATTGATTTTGATTAGTTAGTTCATTTAGTGTCCAAACGTTTAAGCCCCTTATTGTAATCTACAGAAAGGGTAATTTTGTTTATCATCAAGGATGTATGTAAATCAATTTATCGGCCATTATCTCACCCCTTCAGATCCCTGGTTGTGTATACTCTTTGGCTCAAAACGTGTTTTATACTTACTTCCTACAACATGTAAAGTTGAACTCTTTGTATGAAATGGATTTATTATTGCCTATAACTTACACCAAATTATTATGTACTCTAATAAAGTGAGGAAAATATTTCCTCTTTTAAACACGATATGTTAAATGCTGATTGGAGTTCAGTGTCTAATAATTACAGTGCTCAAGATGCATATAATAAATTTTATAGTAT
>LS046230.1:0-11701 GCA_900241095.1 Acartia tonsa
CCCCCCCCCCCCCCCCCCCCCCCCCCCCCCCCCCCCCCCCCCCCCCCCCCCCCCCCCCCCCCCCCCCAGATTTTTTCTAGTCATGGTTTCTTATGATACGATTAAATAATTTCATTCAGATTAGATTTTAAAAAAAACTCTTCGAGAGTTATACTGTAAAGGAGATTTATATTAGTTCAGTGCAGTGGTTATCCAGATTTTCGGTATAGACAGGCACACACATACACACACACACATCGTCATATAGTATCTTTTATATGATTAATATTATAAACAGCTAATTTAGCTTCGTGACAGTAGTGAAGGGTCAGAAAAATATCTTTAAACCACCGCAAGGATATTTTTAATGCTTTCCCGTAAAGAACAACCTAATAAGACTAAACATAAAACCCTTACTACTAAATATGATAGGACAAACATTTATTGTTCTTTTAACGTCTAAAATTTCGTTTGTTAGTTATTTCTGTGCTATTCTTGTTTAATTAATTGAAAAATTTAGGTCTGGTGCGGATGAACTATTCTGGAGATTGGACGGTGAAGGATGTCTGGGAGACAGGCGGATGGGAACCTAAAGATGACCAGCTTTCATGGCAGTCCTATGAAGTTCTAGCAACTTTAAACAATGACCTGGACACCTCAAATGAAGATAGTCGCATTATTTCAACCCCATCACCCACTATGACTTCAACTGAGGATGCGAAAACGCGGGAAGATTCTGAGACTGTGTCTGGTGATTTGCCAGATGAACTTGGCCTTGTTCGGACCAGAAATTCAAGTGGTAGAAAAAAGCAGCAACAGGACAAATCTGCCGGTTTATCGTCTCCGACTTTACAAACAGCATCGGCCCTGACTCGAAAACTAACTAGTCAAATCACTGACCGCCAGCGGCCGGTGATTAGTAACAGCCAGGTACAACGAAACTTTCTACTGAAACTATCCTCACTGCCCTGGGCAGAACAAAGACGGGTTAAGGAATCCTTCGACTCTTCATTAGCACAGAAGAAGAACAAGAAAGCAACCGACAAAAGTTTCGATTCTGTGCAACAGTTTAAAAATCCCACCATGCCAAATCGACTTGATTTAAAACAAACTGGAAAGTCAATAAAGTATTCTAAGGGTCGAAGCCGCCACAACAAGGAAGAAAAAGTAAAGACTGACGATCAGGAGGCCCCTAAGGATGTATCAAACACCCTTGCTGGCGAGTGGGAAATAGAACACACCTTTGTATGCAGCGGGTGTGGTATTGAGTACGATGACGTTGTTGAAATAATGCATCATAAGTGGGAGGCACATCCTCATTGCGTTGTTACTCATGTTTTCATAAAACATGACCTTCAGAGGCCACCAGCTTTGCTTTTTCCACAGGTAAGATATTGAATTCTCTTCATTTCATGATTATTGCTCATTTATTGAAGGAGTACCTACCTACCCAATTTTTTTTTTACAGGAAGTTGGGTAATTTTCATAAGACAAATGTTTAGGTATTTTTTTATGCAAGTTAGTTACATGAAATTGCGTACTTTCTTCAATTTAATATATTGTCTTTGTAAACGAATATAGGTAATTTTTTTTCCGTTAGCGAGCCTTAAACACATCTCAATTTGTTATTTATAAATATTAATATTCATGTATCTAATTAAATCATATTTATTTAAGGTTGGACCGAGCAAGGTTATACAAGTAAAGGAAGAGCCAAAGCCCAAAGTTTTTTCTTGTTCAAAATGCGAGGAAAAATTTGATGTAGCCAGCGACTTCCACGCTCATATTTTATTATGTGGTGGACTCCCTCTGGCGGCTTTATCTCCTACTAAAAGAGGACGTAGGAGGAAAGGACATGGTGGGGGTCTCAAGTCAACCGTCAGGATGTTGAAGAAATCGTCTAGTCAATCAGGTAAATCTCAGTCAATTTATAGAAAAATAGTGGCTACGCCCCGTTAAGGAGAGTGGAGATGAATTTTGGGGAGGATTTTTTGTTTTTTGGGGAGGGGGTAGTATTTTTTTCAGTGGCGATTTCTCTTGGGAGATTGGTGGTACCCTCCCCAAAAATAGTTAAAAAGGGAAACAACATCGGTTCAGCGGTTATCGAGATTCTACGGTACAAAGAGACAGACAGACAAATATCCTTTAACTTTATTTTAAGGATGATTAGAGACTCTTTTTGGGTTGCAAGAAATTTTCCTATTTCATTTAAGAATAATTTAATTAACTTCGGTCTTGTTATTTTTTTTCAATTGCATATTATCAACTCATATTTTTTGTTAAGATGAGAACACGCCAAGAAAGAAGCCTCGACCGGCCAAGGATTTCAGCAAAGTCCCTCTAGTTCCCACACATAACAGAACAACAAGGTTCAAAGAAACTAAGGAGAAGGAGGCGAAACTCCTGAAAGCCAAAGAGAAAAGGGAAAAATCTCGCAAGTCCAGGGGAGGACGTATTTTAAAAGATAAAAAGGTTGACAAGGATGTGAAAAGAGTTGTGCGAAATTTATTGGATAGAGTTGAAGCAAAGCAGACTAAGAAATCTTCTGAAGTTGGAGAAAATTCCGCGTCATCGTCAAGAGTGGGAAGAAGGTCATTACCTAGGCGTGGTTCAGAAAGACTTGAGATTAAAGATACACAGAAAGAAGTCAAACAATCCTCAGATGAACAAGAAACACCAACGAGGAGAAGTAATAGGAGACGCAGCATGCGTAAAACTCAAGACGAAGCTCAACTCATTCCAAGTGAGATCACCGAAACTTTAAATCTTATTCTTGATCAAGTGATGAAAACTGTTTTGAGTACTTCAAAGAAGATGCTACATGTCAGTGCATTTGATGATAATGAGATAGCCATGATTTACAACCATGAAAGTCTTATTCACTTTGGGTCTCCAATTAAAGGTTCCAGGTCCAGTTCAACTGAGCCAATTGACAGGGAAATCTCTGTGAATGTTGATCACAAACCTGCCTGTGTTGGTAATTTATCTCCAGTCAAGTTTGACCCACCTGCTTCCCGCGTTCAAAAAAGACTGCAAAGTGACCTTACTGAAAATTTATTGCCGCGCCATGATCTTGCCAAGCGAAGACGAGTAGTGTCCCGTCCGACCTCACCGGTTCACAGACTAAGGCGAAGCATATTCCCACTGGACCTAAAAATATCTGTTCTCGACAGAATTGACGCAGGAGAAATCATTTCCGTTGTCTCGGCTGATTTAGACATTCCTGTCAATGTTGTCACAAAATGGTGGCAAATGAGATCAGATCTGCGTAGTAGAATTCCTCAGTCAAGAGAGTCTAATTCTGCAGAGAGCTCTGATGATGGCAACAAAAATATGCTCGGAGCAGGTGCTAAAGCTTTTGTCAAGCGTAGGCTGGAAAGGGTAAAGAGAAAGGCAACAGCTGCAACTGATAAAGATCTAGACAGCTATGGACAGGACAACTCAAGTTCAGGAGAAGACAAATCAGCTGGTAGTGGAGACAGTGTTACACATACAGATAAAAGGAGGAAGAGAACAAAAACCAAAGAACAAAATTTGTCAGATGTACACAATGATGATAAAAGCTTGGTCAAGACAAGACCCTCGCGAAGATCTGTAAGCTCCAGCGAATCCTCTTCGTCTACAGCTCAGCTTCAAAGCATCTCCGTCAGTACAATAAATAAGGTTGAGCCTCCACAGCCAAGTCAACTAAAAGATGTTTCAGCAAAGAAGATTTTTGAACAAGGCACAAAATCACGACCCCGAAGGCAGAGCACAATAGGTTATCAACTATCAGAATCTCCATGCAGACAGTTTATGCCAATTGAAGTGAAACAAGAGGCAATTCAAAGGATCAACGACGGTGAGTCTCAGGTTGCAGTGGCCAGGGACTTGGACATCTCGGTGTCCACCATCTCATCCTGGTGGAGAAAAAAGGATGCATTGTTGAATGTTGAATCACGTGGCAATGCTCCTGGCGGCAGCACGACTGCTGATGACATTGAAGATCAAACTATCGAAGAGCTTGTTCAGATGGAGGTTGAGCAGGACAAGACGGATGGAATGGTGAACGATGACACAAGTTCTGTCGAGTTTATTGATGAAGTTCCTCCCCTCGGTACCAACGTGATATTAGAGTTAGCAACTGTTCAGCCACCCGCTAGCGATGAAGTTAAGACCAATTGTCAAAATTTGAGTGAAATTATTTGTATTAATGAAAAGACATCTCTAACACCCCTTCTTCAAGTTTCAGATGGTATTCCTTCAGTTGATGTAGACCATGACAAAAGAGATTTCTCACAACCAGAGGGTGATCAAGATTTAAATAAAGCAGCTGTCGCTAATGATACTGTTGTCAACGCTTCTGATGAAAGCACAGCTAATGAGACTGCCCCTGATAAAAGTGAACTTATCAAATCAATGAAATTAGCCTTTAATGTTCTTGGCAATAAAGCATCACAAAGTGATGTCTTAAACATTGCTAAAGAAAAACCTCCTAGAGATAGTTCAGATATTAGTACAAATATATCGAACGAGCTTGAGTCATTATCAAAATCTCCTTCCCCTGCCATTTCCCTAACTGTTGACTCTAAAACTACATCAACTGCCACAACAACAGCTGTATCAAAGTCAGTTATTTGCACGATAAGAAAACCTCCTCCGCGTGAAGTCAATGGTTCCCCATCTATCAGTAAAACCAATGTTTCTGATGATATTCGCACAACTGATAAAGCCACCACTGCCGTCAACACTGATAATCAACCCAAAAAGCGCAAGTCCTTGGAGTTTTTGGCCAACTCGTTGATGAAAAAGGCGCTAGTTGCTCACACCACCGTTTCCCCTGGAGATTGCAGCCCGACTGGCCAACAAGAAGGATCCTGTGGACGCCCCTACACTCACACCTCTGTTATCACCAATGGCCTGCGGTTTGTAAGAGATAATCCAGTCGGTAAAGATGAAAATTCCTGACAAAATGATCCAGTATAAGCATGGTTTAGTGTACCTGGATACAATATGGCAGGATGGATGGATGTCAAAATGGCGCTCATATTTCTCTCGTGGCATTATATTCTACTTTATACATCACGATGTTTCATATTTGTATTAAATTGTATGTTCATTATTTTTTTGTATGTTGTATAATTGTCAATGAAAGTAAAATTGATTTTTGTTGCATGTTTTATTTTCATTCAAAGTTTTTAAATTTTGAATGCTGTGTAAATACAGAGCTGGATTACTGATCATAGAAAAATCAGTCAAATGTATCATTCTGTAAGATATTAATTTTGTTCTCATAAATTTTTCAAATAAATTAAAATTCTTCAAAACTTTTTTATGAAATTTTGTACTCCCTGAGATGATCACGTTCTAGTGTATTTCTACAATTTTCATTTCATTAAGAATGGTTATATCATCTTAGCATTTTTATAGTGAATTTTTCAATTAATTTATTTTTGTATACCAACTCTTATCAAAATTTATTTTTAGTAAATACACATCTTGTTAATTCTACAATTTAAATAATCGAAATTGTTAATATTGTTATTTCGGATAAAAAGAAAAACTTGAAATTTACAAAAGAAAATAGTAATTGTATCATAATAATTTCTCTAATTTAAGCCGTTTATTTCCTATGTAACTTAGTAAAATATGTAAATCATGATTTATGAAACATTCATAGTGTGATTTTGTTTTTTAAATATATTTTTTACAGTTCATATTCTTGGTTATTTTTTTACAAATAGTTTTACATACACAGTGTTTTGTAATCGAATGAATACTTTTTTATATTTTAAAATGTGATATAGATTATCTAATGAATTCAATGGCATAGTATATTCCATTCCCATGACATTTTCAGGATTTTGCGTAATGGGAAATTATATCCCATTATAACTTGAGTCGTCGTAGGATATTTTGTTTTCCATAAAGATTTTGTTCAGGTGCGGTATTAGTCGAAGTTGAAATTGGAATTTTGAGAAAATGCGGTTTAATTTTCAAAAAAAAAAACACAAGGAATGAAATTAATGGCAATTTTTATCAGTTGCTTTGCTAATGTCACAAAAATTCAGCATCCATTAAGCGTATATAGAGTGGTTGTGTGAAATTTGAACTTGATTTTTTTTAAATGGATATTTTTGGGTTGCCATATATGGCAGTGGTCTAGTCATGATTGGAAATTCCAAACAAAATTTTTTTAGTAAAAACTGTGACACTGCATTTGAGTTAGGCGGAGAATTTTTGTGCGACAGTAAATACCGCTGCAGTTTACAGCTTTATGCTGCGAGTGATTTGGTAATTTCGGAGATCACAAAATTGTCCGTAATTTCTTATTATTTCAAAAAAAGTTTCTAAATAAAAACTCTCCATTGTTTTCAGTAGTGTTGGCAATCCGATTTTGGAATCTGGAATCCGTTTTTTAATAGCGGATTCGGATTCTTAATTGTTAGGCTAAAATTATCATCTTGAGTTTTTTTGGTCCGAGTGTATATTTTAATTTTTAACAGTCATTTTGGCCGCTCTGTAGGGTCTAGAAATAGAAGAAAAGCTACTGTTAAAATATGATAAAAAAGCAGCTTTAGATTCTGCCCAGTACCCGGTAAAATTGAATCCCTTAATTTTTTTTATTAAGCCTTTAAATATTGCTAGAATCCGGATATTGAATACGTTAGAAATAAGAATCGAGAATCCGTTTTATTTTTGGACGGATTCTTGTAAGAATCCGAATCCGGTCTAAAAATTAGACGGATTGCCATCCCTAGTTTTCAGAGTGGGAAGGAATATTGAACTGTTGATTAAAGGTTTTGATACGTTGAATGGTTAGGATTTTCCATATGTAATTTTTATTTATTTAAGGGGTAATTTTTTATCATAAGAAGTTAAGTAAATTTATTAGTCGTCCATTGACACTCAAGATCTCTTCCTGTATTAACCTCTTGCGTTAATTGACTCCAAGATGATTGTCGGTTTGATGCGTTTGTTCGTTATAACTGGGTATTCTTGATAAATTATGACTTGTCCATTTAACTTTTAAGATCTAGCTCAGTTAAACTAATTTTAGATTAGACAAAAAGAAAATGAATCAGAGCAGTCAGAGTAAAATATGGCTCCAGTCTCGTAAGTCTAAAATGTCGGATCAGGTAAGTTTGACAAATATTTATCAAAAAGAAGTCAACATCCTTGGTTGCGCTATCATGAACAGCTTAACAGAATGTTCTTGTTAGGTTGGAAAAATCTAAGAAAAAGCCAATTAAATAGAACAGTCTAAATACATCTTGAGATGCTTGATAACAACGTTTGACTAGGGCCATTTTTTCTATGGCACACATCCCAACTGTACTAGACAACCAACCCTTTTATGACACGACCTTTGTCTGAAAGTCCTAACTGTGCATGGTGATGAGTTGCACTTGTTTAGGGTTAAGGCATATGATTCCCCCAACTTTTACTTCCAATAGCAGCACTGGAATCAACTTTTAAGGAAAACAATTATAACGTTGTTTTGGCCGGGAATTGAACCTATCACCTTCCCTATGACGAACGGAGCACATCGTTTTACGCAGTAGACGCGGGTTTAATAGCACAGCATAACAAAAACAGTCTCCTTTATCTTTAAAAATTTAATGTAAATAAGACTGAAAAAGCAAGTTCGGCACATTGAACAAAGAAATCTTCATAAAATGTCAATTGTCTGCTATGAAGTACTTAAAATATATTCAAATTTTGATGATAGGTGGAAAGTCAGGGCTGGAGTTTCGGAGGAGTAAATGATAGCCAGGGGCTTCAAGCGGATGATGAGGGGGAGAAGGATGATCATGAGATTCTAAGAAAGAAAGTTCCAACTCCGTATAAAAGGTTTGTTCTTGTTTTAGTTTTGACATCTCCTATTGAAGGGTTCAAGGATGACAACACCCATAAAAACTTTAAAAGTGAAGCTCATAATAAAATTGTAAAGCTATGTAATTAAATGATAAGAAAAGCCAAACAAATTGACCGGACAAAGTGATAATGAATAATGTTACGTATATTAGGCATTAAGATCTTTAGTGGTATTAAGCTTGGCAAATTTAATAATATTGATAAAAATTTCTAAAGCTCTTCACAATTGTGGACGTAACCATAACTAACATTACGATTTCTGTAACTAAAACTGTTAATAATTTTTTTCTCTTATTATTTCTAGACTGCGTACCAAGATCTGGCCTGATGTTTCTGGTAATAAGAATCCAACTGGATCAAATAGATCATGCCAATATAGACCCAACAATGGACTAGCTCATCAATACGTTAAAATGTTGGAAAATAACCGTGAGCTTAGGAATGAAGAGTTTGGTTCTGATATAGATACTTCGGATTATTTCTCACAATCTCAGAGCAATAGCAGTGACATGGGTCACAAAAGTTCACAGCCTTTCTATCAGAACGAAGGATCTTTCCCTATGTCAAGTCAGGGGAGTTCCAACAGCCAGAGGATCAATATTGAACCAGAAAGTCAAAGTTTGTTTCATGTTTTTAATAACAGACCAAGTCAAAGTATGTTTGAAAAGGAACAAAATGACACTTTACCTTATCATGAAAGTCAAAACCAACCGGCTACTCGCAGCCAAGCCAATCGTTTAATGGTCAATCATAGGGCGGGAAGATTTTCAGAGAATGAGAAAAGTTTTCATGATTCTAGCCTGGAAATGTTTGCGCCTAGCCAAAATCTGATGGATTATGAAAGCCAAAGTCTATTGACTCTGAATGGAAGTCAGCCTATGGATTTGCTATGCGAAAGTCAGTTTATACCATCTCAAAATGGATATCAATCGTCAATGCCTCTAAATGGCAGCCAACCATTCAAACTTCAGCATAGAAACCAGTCTGTAGCTGAAAGTCAATCACTGGCGAATTCAAATGTAAATCAATCATTGCTACGTCATAATGAACATCAACGTATAATTGCTCCTTCTTGGAATCAGCCTTCGGTGCCATCTTACAGAGTTGATACAAAGCCAAGTAGCCTAGGTGTTATAAAAACAAATCATGATAAGATTTTCAACAGAACAGGAAAAGATCCAGTTTTGCAAACAAGTAACGACAGTCAAAGTTTTGTGGATAACACTCAATCCTATATTCGTCCGAGCAGCCAAAGTATGTTATTGGTTGGAACACGTCAGGCTGTACCTGAAATGAAGCAACATGATGTGTCCATGCGGACTGGCAGATCTTTGATGATGGACGACAGTGCTGTTTTTGATAGATCTAAATCTGTGTTTTCTAGACCATTATCAGTAGATCCTATTATGCAAGGAAATTATTCTTATTTCTGATTATTAAATTTCTAATGTATTTAAAGGTTTTAACTTTTTCTAAAAGAGAAATAACTCAGACTAATTTCTTTTCATTCCAATTTATATAAGCCACTTTCATGCAGAACTTTTTTTTAAATCAGTTAAATAAAAAGGAATATTTGTGCCAGGTAACTTTGGTGGTCAGGTTCCAGCCAGGTCTTCATCTGTTGACCTGAACAGGATGGAACAGCAGATTTCAGATCAAAGAAAGTTTCAGAACAGGACAAGTTTTGCTCCAATCTCATCCAGGTATTTTATGCTACATGTTTTATTTAGGATTATTATGTTTGAATTAAATTGAGGCCCTCCCTGAAAAAGCTTATCGAGCACTTAAATCCCCCCACCTTATATTCAAAATTAATTAGAAAAGTGGCGGGGTAGTTTTGTTATAAGCCTAAACCTTACGAGGGTCCCTAATTTTTCGGGGCATAAACTTGCGTTGCTCTAACCCTGAAACTAAAACTAAACTACTCCCCTCCCCTTATTTCAATTTACTTCGAAATAAGCGTAATGGGTGGGATTTTGTGCTCCATTAAATACTTCGAGGGAAACTGCCAGTGACTCAAATCTTATTCACCCTTTTCTCTTTTAATCAATTGCTTTGTTTGAGTCCAACTGCATAATTCTGTCCGATAACAATTTTATGTATTCTTTTTTGATTAAGATCTTCGATGATTCCAAATTATACAACAAGAGCAGAGACGAACACTGGAACCGAGGATGTTTCATCACAACGGGAAACTGTTAGTGACGGAACACAAGAAAGTCAGGTAGGCAGATCTAGATACTTTTTTGGAATTTCTAGCAAAGTAACAAAGACAATGTAGTACATGTGTAATACATTAATCTGTAAATAGAACATTAAACTCAGAACTGGTTATTTGTTTGGTAAGAGAGAGAAGTGTAGAGCCAAGAGAGTGTTTGTGTTTAGTTTAGTGATATTAATCCGAGACACTCTTCACGAAACCAGATTCTGATTAGGATTGTAACGTTTTATCCAAAGATTGGCGGATCAATCCGAAACGATTTCTTTAGTCATAGAACATTAAATAGATTTAAATCGTCACAATGTCACATTCAGTGCAATTAAAGTAAACAAACTTTGAAAATTTCAGCATTTGCAAAGTAATTGAGAAATCCTTATAATCTTGGTCTTTAATAATTCAATTATCATTCTCAAAGGATTCCAAGTTGATGGGAAAGCCTGGAAAAGAAGACGAGAGTGTGAAAAAAATGAAAACTTGTTTGAAAGAAATTCCAGATGTGGCCACTGCTAAACTTGAATCCTGTCTTCAGAAGATGGCTGAAACAGATAGGTACGCACAGGAAATGTCAATGTTGTTCTTTTTAAAAGCGAAGCTTTTCTATAATAGGATCATTCCGTCCTTCCTTAACAGTTAGCTCTTTTCGTTTATTAAGACATGTGAGAATTGGCCTTTCGATTTCAAACTTTGTACGGTGATTCCTACAACAGTTAGACGCGATTTAGGAACCGTAGCAACTCTATTATCATTACCAGAAAGTCCTTACATCCATTTAAAACATGATATTTTTAAGATGTTTTGGCAACAACTTTTTGTATGATATATTTATCTGATTTTTGGAATAAAGATTCCTAGGACAACAAAGTACAAGCATCTCTACAAGTCCTAAAAAAGTAAGTATGTCCTGTATTTCGCAGTTTTGTATCAAATATACTTACATTTTTGTTTATAATTGTACATTTATATTCTGTTTATTAAGTCCTGACTCTCTACAATTGTTTATGTTCGTTTGTCCTACCGTTTCAGAAGTTTGCTTTGATGGATGTTGTCATTGTAACCAAATGAGATATCATCTATTTAGCATTATGGTGTTTTCATTGGATAATTTATGTTGGGATGGTAAACAGTTTCATTTTAGTTGGTCACCATTGTTGTGGGTTCAATTCTTGTAGGCTTAAGTACAAAAATGTTATTACTGTTTGGCTGCAGTGAAGCTCTTGGTAATAACGGGCAGTTTTTGCCAATAACAGTATTAGTATTTTTTATTTCATATAGGGACAAACGGCAGACAGGCATTAATAAGATAATTCAATATCTTAATGGAAAACAAGGAAAATTTGCTTAGAGTTTTACCATTCATCTGTGTATCTAATATTTGCAATATATTTGTCATTATAAAATTCATATTTTAAAAACAAACAAAAGCTAAGCTTTTTTGCATTTGGTCGTTCCATCCATCTATCCGTAGTGAATACGATAAATTTGTTAATATTAGAAATGTCGTGTCGATGTTTCAGTGGATGATTTATCCTTTCTAAACGCAAAAAATCAATATACAGGAACCATGTTTAATCTTATTCAACATTTAAAGCAAAAACACGATGTATTTTACTCAAAATTGAGACACAAAGAGTTTCAGAAAACAAA
>LS046230.1:11801-28815 GCA_900241095.1 Acartia tonsa
TGTGCGGGTATGATCTGTACGTTCAGCCGTTTGGCAGCTAGCAGCCTTTAAAATTCATAGATTTTTGGCAATATTCGATACCAGCAATATTTTACCGTGAACTGCAGTATATCCTAAAATTTATATTTTAAAAACAAACAAAAGCTAAGCTTTTTTGCATTTAGGTCGTTTCATTCATCCATTCGTTTAGTGGATACGAAAACTTTGTTCATGTTAGAAATGTCGTGTCGATTTTAAAGAGAAGTAACGTAAGATATAAAAAGCTTTTTTGAAATATTAAAAAGAAGTTTTAAATCTTACAAATGAAAAATAAGTAGATATATGACAACTACAAATGTTATATGATTTTCGTATCTAATTTTTAACGAAGGAAGTTTTCTGTAAAAAGCTAACTACTAAGCAAACTTGAATTGAAACAGATGAGATGTTGAAGCTACTAGATGACCTCCTGATGACTCAGGAAACCAAAGATGTTCTGCTGGAGGATTTACTGCAGATATTCTGGCAACAGGAAAATCACAAGGATAAAAAGCTAGCTGAGGTCTCTAAAAGGATTCAGGAACAAATTGAGCGTTCTTCAAATGATTTCCAGGGAAAGAAAATTGGTGAATTTGATAAAACTGGAACCAAGGTTAGTTACTAGATAATTGTATAAGCATGCATAATAAGCTGCCAGAATACCCCCAGTCCCCCCCTTTGAAAAAAAAAATAAATTTCACCTTTTCTTATAATAACTAAAAGTTTGGGGAGGTGGACACCCATCATATACCTCTAGGGACGTAGCCGTTAGTATTTGTTTGTTTGTCCGTTAAGATCTAGAGGCAACCAATGAGCAGATAGAGTTCTCATTTGTTGGGAAGCTTTTCATAGGATGCTTTTGGAATCATTCTTTTTTATTTTTGGTCTTAAACTATTTTTTTTGCCACTCCCTCAATTTTTAATACAGAGCAAGATGCGCAGCCGAATGTGCTGTAATAAATTATCCATAATTATTTAACCTTTCAAGATAAAAACATGTGGGGCATAAAAATAAAATTTTTTTTCCAAGAAATTTTGCGTTAATTTTGTATCTTTTTCAGGAACGTGAGGAGTCGAATATGAAGAGAAGTTTGGAGCGTAGAGGCTCTAAAATGAGAACAATTACTAATGATTCAAATGACATCGAAGAATAAATTATATTTTGACTTTGTCATGGCGTCCAGATCTGGGATTTATTTCTATTTTGAATCACATATAGATCCTAATTAATATATATTAATTTTTTCCCTAAATTATTGTAACTATAATTGATATGGAACCTTTTTGCGCTGATCTAAATTGTTTATTTTTTCAGAAACCTTTAAATAAAATGATCGTGTTTATTTACATTAGTTTCCTGTGAATTTTAAGTGAGGTATAAAAGTATTTTATAAGTAAAGCTTTTTTATATTTTTGTCAGTATGTCCGTCCTTTTCTCGTTAATTTAAGCATGTTTTAATCGTCCTTTCATTTTCAAATATTGTAATATGAATCATGTAAGATCTAGGTACAATTTAGAAACCATAAGAAAAGAACTATATACTTAATAAATTAATAAAATACCAAAATGACCATAATTTTATTTTGATTAATTATTCTATTCATTTGATTTTATAGAACATTGATTCCTAGGACGATTAAAGACAATATTATAAGCAAAGCATCTCTATAGTGAAGTCTATAAATGAAAGTAATCTGCAATGTCCGTATTGTTAAGGCCGAAGCTTTTCTATTATTAAGGTCGGTCCGTCCGTAACGGTTAGCTTAGCTCTTTTCGTTAATTTAGGCATGTTAAAATTGTCCTATCCATTTTAAACTTTGCAATGTGATTCCTGTAGTAGCTAGGGACGAGTTAGAAAGCATAGCAACTCTATAATCTTTATCAGAATGTCCGTACGTCCATTTTTAACATGTTGATTTTTTACTTTTTTAACAACAAATTTTTATGTATGATAATTATGCGATTGATCTGATTTTTGGAATACTGATTCATTGGACAACAATGTAAATTTTAAAAGCGAATCATCTCATCTCTATAATCAAGTCCTAAAACTGTAAGTATGTCCTTAAATCCTGCATTTAAGCAGTTTTTCAACAAATTTACTTACAATTTTGTTTCAGATTTAATAAATTTTTATTCTGATTATTTAGTTCTGACACTCTACAAGTGTTAAAGTTGGTTTGTCCTACCGTTTCAGAGCTTCGCTTTCATGGATGTTGTCATCCTTGTTAAAATCCTATGTTTAAGTAATTTTGGGGGTATTGTTTACAACAAACGACTGAAAAATCACGAAACTTCTTTGTATTTAGAACTAAACACTAAACAGTCCAAATTTTATTAAACCAAATATGATTTATATGTTTTAAGTTTATGATGTTCTACTACTAATCCTGTCTTCCTTGTTTGTAGTTGTAAAACATTTATTGTTATTGATGAATCATGAAAGGATCTAATTTTTTCGTTCTGTAAATCGTAAATTCGTGGGACCATTCGGCAGGTGCAGAGTTTAGTTATACCTCGCTTACAATACAACCAAAATAATTTTAGCAAACTGATATTAAACAAAATATAAATGTGTACCTCCCTATATTATTTTAAAATGATCCTTTAATACAAAATTATCATGTACTGTAATAAAGTGAAACTTGTCGCTGACTAAAATTACGATCCACCCCCATTACCCCATCCCCTCCTACATGATAAACGAAATTGTCAATGAATGATATCCATGTTAGCACTAAATTGACGTCAATTTTCCCCCTGTCATAATATCCACGTATATTCTATATACATTCTGTTTCTGTTAGCCGAAATTTAGCGTTTGCATTCTCAAACAAACACCCTATTTTCTTTTAAATATGTTTTGGGGGTGTACAAAGGAATGGGAAAGGTATAAAGTACTTTTGGGGAAGACATCCATCCCCCACACCCCCTAGTTTCTCCCTCCCCGAGTATTCGTAATATTACTTGAGAGAAGACCCTTTCCCCTTATTCCAATTTTCGACCCCTAAACCCATGTTGTTCCCTAATTTACCTCCTATCCCCATTTTTCTCCCCCTTCTAGTCCCATTAGAGTTTTGAATAAGAGGCACAATTTCACAAATAAATTCTTTACCAATGAAATTATTTATGCATTTGTAAAAGAAAATATGACAGTTTTTCTTTATAAAACGTAGAGATTAAGAGTCTATTATTCGCACTTCTAATATAGACGAAATTTGGTTGCCCAAATAAATGCCCTACAGTACCTAACCCATGCTACAAGCGAAGAAATTAATGGATGTTGTTCATAGAAACCTACTAAAAATATTTTTTTTTTTAGTCAATGTAAATAAAAATATGGACAAAACCTTCGATAAATATATTATGTGACTTTTTATTTTTTGATTTGTAATGTTCAAATTAAATTTAGCTAAAATAGATTAATTTACTGTTGAAATTAGTTGACAAAGTAGCTGTACATAAAAGGCAAGGAAGGGGGTGAAGTTAGGCACCGTTTTTTTTTTTTTGAGCGGACGTAGTACATTAACCCACATGAAATTTAGGAGGTAGAAAATAGAATAGGAGGAGGTTAGTTAGGTTTGGGAAGGAAGGAAAGAAAGCTTTATATTTTCCATTTTATTTTTGTACAGGCCTGGCTGGGTAGCCGCTTCTGTTCTGCCTACAACCAAACAAAATCCTGTAAGCTGGGCCGACATATTATCCTGTGTATTAGATCCAGGGAGGTAGAAAGATTATACAAGAATCAGAGGAACAGATCGCCTGTACCCAAGCCACCACGAAATATTTTGTACTGCGACGCTTTTAATGTTTACATCCCTTCCCCCCAAGTGCCATTGTCCCATCCCCTTATTGGTCTACCTGCAGCTATGCTATCACCGCTTCAAGCTTACTACTCAACCCTAAACAATTGCATCCCCCCATCCACCCCCACCCCTTATTTTTGTAGTAAACTAACCAGTTTGAGTGAAACAAGCTAACTGAGCGTGGTTAAAGATAGTGTAAATACAAGGAAAAGAATATTATTACTTAATATATATATAATAGGTGATACAATTAGAATTAACATGAAAATAGTGATAACTCACATAAATATATGAATAAAATGAAGTGAGAAGAAAATAAAATAATACACAATGTTGTCTGTAGCAAGGATTGCCTTAGGCGTCCTTATATTTGCTTCTGTTACGTCAGGTACAACAATTTTTTAATCCTATTCTGTAAAAAAGCCGTTTATTCATGTTCAAAAAGCTAAAAAAAAACCATAGATCTTTCCCTTTTTGTTCCTATCAATCGTATAATTCTTGTATCTGCAGACAACTATCCATTATTATTCAATTACGGGTCCATTTCCGAATTGATTTCCATTGGCCGATACAAACCGGCTCTAATCTGTTGTTTTTAAAATATTTATTTCATTAAATGAAACAATATACAAAGTAATTAAAGACCATTGTTCTGTTAGGTTAAATTAGTACATCATTTAATAGTTTCATGTACTTGTATGAAGCTATATAAAACTGGCTCTAATGTATTGAAAATATTCAGTTTATTTATAGAAATTATTGGATTAATTCTTTTTTTTATCATTTCATCGCTAGGTATTATCATTGACGGCCAGTCAATGATATTAAACAAGAAATATTATAATAACCCTAAATAAATTTTGATAAGGTAAAATCCCAATATTGCCGAACAAATATTAAATGCCTATTTATTTGGTCAACGATACTTATATAACTAAATTATATGAGTATTCTTTTCTATTTTTATGCAACATTGAAACTTCCTATTTCCAATTCCTTGTTGGAAATCCTAATTTAATAGGTATGCAGATTTATATATCTTTATGGTAAGTTGACGTTTCACTATTTTCAGGTTTACGGAGCTGCTATCCAAATAGATGCGAACACGGTGCTGTGTGTAAAACTGATCCTTATGGAAAATCATATTGCGAGTAAGTTTTTAATTTTATTTTTGGTGACACAGCTTAGGTTATGTTTATTTTATGTATATCTATTTTTTCTTGTTAATATGTTCGAAATGTCATACTTCATGATTTATGCAAATGGGATGCCTTCCTTTAAGCGAAGCTTTTCCATCATAAGGGTTGTTCCGTAGGTTCGCAACGAATATCTCTGATAGTTTATTTATGCAAATTAGAATAGCTCTATCGAATTGAACCTTGGCCTGATGATTCCTGTTAGTTACAATATTTTTCATGAATCTTTTTATATTCGTTGATTTAAATAATATGCCACTTGTATCAACAAATTACATAAATATTTGTTACGCATTATTAAAAATGGGTGGGGGGTAATTTGCTTCTGTATGTCATTAACAACGCATGTTGAAAATATGAGCATCTCAAAATAAAATAATCACAATAGGACAAAAAGGACCAAAATATAAAAATAAAACAGAAAAACTTTTAATTACATCGAGGTTTATGTAATGATGAATTTAATTATAAGTCACAAACCAAGTTAAAACCCGAACCATAAAGTTTTTTAATATGATTAATTTTCTATAGCTGTTCTTCTGGAATTTAAACTAAACTTATAACTCGATCAAAGAATTTAATGAACGGATTTGCTTGAAAAAATCTTTAGATTTAAATGTGCTTTTATGACTTTTTTGTTTCAATGACTATTTCAATTCAAAATTTTGTCCTTAGTGAGTCCATAGTGACCATTGCAGTGTGAAAGTGTAATATGCTGCCTTCCCACAGATATCTACCCTCCCTGGGGAATTATTTCAACTTATTTTGCCAGCTGTCCCAAAATTGAATATTCAATGCCATTTTTTTTATTAAAATCAATATGTTTATTGAATTCATAATTACATAAAATTACTTTGCTCATATGTTCGTGTTCAAAATGGCAAGAGATTGGTAAAGTAAGTTAAAAACGTTTCTTAAGCACAATTTAAGAACGAGACTGAAATATCCAAGGTACTAAACTTTTAGTTGCCATATCCCTTTTCAGGGAGGGAGAGGTCATTGGAATGTAAATAACACTATTCCCTCAAGTTTAAATACACTTTATCTCATTCTTTGGATTAAAAACTTGATTTGGTCATACAAAATGAGCAGTATCCAAAATATTTCAAAATCACTTAAATCTAATTTTGTTTATCATATTTCGAGTATACAATCCTTCTATTGTCCATCGTTTTGTTCCTTAGATTCCTGCTCCTTACAAAAAAGCATTAATTAATTTTAATTTAAAGCTTCAACAAGTTGGAAAGTTAAAAAAATTTCGTTTCTCATATACCTATGTATATTTATATATAGTTAAACATATTGATATAACGCTTGATTGATTCAAATAAAGAATTGTCTAATTATTTCTCCAAGTAGTGAATTAGATTTGTGTTCTAGTCGGCCAACCTTTTTTCTCACGGAGTTCAGGCAACCTTAAAGTCTAATTGTGCGCGTGTTTGTGCGTGTAAAAAGGCGTCGTGCCAAGCAACAGTAAATTTTTTAAAGACATTTTTTGTTAAATAATCGCATGGTCCTTTGTATTAATAAGTATGATATGTAATTTAAAGGAAACAAAAATAATATTTTTTTAGATTACAAAAAAGGATGGCTACTACATAATTAGGAAAAACACGTCCGTTCGTTAACACTAAATTGCGTTAAAAAAATCTTGTTAGTTGACTTAAAAATGATTTTACTGAAAATATATTTTATATATCTGCCAATGTGTTAAACCTACAAAACATAAACTCAACATTACATCTCATTTTCATTTGTATTTACGTATTATATGTTATAATACTTCAGTGTATTTAAATACTTCAATGTTGACCTCTTATTGGGCCTGGGGCAATTTTGATGGTTTCTTTTATGGTACTTAAACCACTGCACTAACATTTAAAGGTTTGAATAATTTAGGTGTACATATGTACATTGTACATATATAAAACGAAGTAGAACGATATTTGCTTGCTTGTCTGTACGTCCTTTCGTTTGTTAGTAGCGCAGCAACTACATGAGTAGTAACTATCTGCATGCAAAAAATTAGTTTCTTAAAAGTATGTTGATTATACTTGCTGTTTTATGGACGGATTTTGGTTAGTTATTCATATTAGTTATTACTTAACAAACATGAATTATTTATTGCTTGTTTAAACATACCCTATAAAGTTCATAGTACATGTTTAATTATTCTTCTTACTGTTACGTTAATCATGAACACTTTTGTTCTTGTTATCAAATTAAAATATAAATCGGTTGGATATGTTTGTTATTGAATGATAAGTATAAGTAGTTGTATGTTTGTGTGTATTGTATTGGATGATTTCTATATTCCATTCATATTTTACCAAGTCACGGAGCTTGTAATTTTCTCTTGCACGATGTTCCACATTTATATTTCAATTTTGTCTCATTGTTACACCCGCAAATAAAACTTATGTCTCGTACACTCACGCCCAAATTAAACCTAAATGCATTAAATTAACACATAAATAATTTAAACTTTATTTGGAATGATTTACATTTTTTTTACAGCTTACACACTATAAAGATATCATTTACATTGACATCAAGAAACATTATATTATAAAAAAAATTATCTTGGCATAACGACAGAAAACTTTAACAGGGGATTATTAATTGAAATACTGTTTTCTATAAACAATCTAGGTTGATTAAATAGCTTTAAAATTACTATTACATTAATTATACGCTAAAATTTTAAAAACTTTTATTATTAAAAAAGCCTTTTTCCCTTAAAAAATTTATTAAGATTCCAATGTTAACATAGTATTAAGAAAGGAAATCAGCTGATCAGTTGAGCGTGGCGGGAGGTTTAAATTCCCTTACAAGTCCTATCACATAATACAGCATAGAGGGGCAGATGCACTAGATAGAATCATATAGTTGCTATTATTGTTTCCTTCCAACGGTTTTATGTTTAAATGGAAACTTTCAATTTCTTTGGCTTTAATAGAATTTATTATATATAACATTAGTGGATGCGCCTCTAGAATCAAGAAGCTTCGTATTGAAAGGGGAAAGAAGAAAATAGGCTTAAAGACATTTACGGATTTTTGCTAACCTTCCTTAAATAGAAAAATAGTTAAGTGGTTAATAAGATCTTAGCGGACACTTCAGATTAGGGTTCCTTTTTGTTCTTGCTGCTTTAACTACATTTGAGCACTTACTTTTTGGGGAAGCTTTACAAATGCACAACGCATGAAAAAACACATAATAAAGTTATTTTTTTTAGTTGCCCTGCCGGATTTGTTGGTGAATTCTGCGAGCATAAAAACCCCTGTACAACCGGAGAAAACAAATGTTTGAACGGCGGAACATGTAACGTTGTATTTCCCGGCGGTAACCAGCCGCCGAAATTTCAGGTAAAAACATTTTTAATTTAACATTTGAATTTTATTTCGAAATATTAATGGAAAAGCTTCTAAAATTTATATAATTCAAGTCTTTACGACGTAATAATGCTCAGCTCTCAAATTGAAATTGTACTACCTACTTCAAACCGAATACTTTTTGTGATAATAATGTATAATTGAAGTCCCTTTGTGTTTTCATTTTCAACATTTTTGTTTTAATATGTTCTATTTGTATGATCTCTAAGAATAATGCAAGCCTAACAAATATTAATTTTAGTGTACATGTCCGGTGGGATTCAAGGCCTCCTTGTGTGAGATCCGCGTAGAAAATGTTTGTGACACAAGCCCCTGCAGAAATGGTGGCAGTTGTCATCTTTCCTCCTTGGATAGATACACCTGTAGCTGCCCTACTGGATGGAAAGGTAAAAATTTATATTCAAGAATTAACTTACATTTTGATATTTAAATATACTTAGTGGGTCTTAATTGGAAGCAGGTGAGCCTTATGCTTTTTTGTTGTTATTAAAAAGTTAAGTCTATAACATTTTAATGTGAAAAAATTGTCTTACTCTTAAAATGATTTTGATAACAATTGCAAAGAATTTAAATTAAGAAATGATATTTAATGCCGTATTGCTAGTCAATAAAATTACCCTTGTATTTCCTTTTGGATGAAGGGGGGTCTATTCTGATATACTTCTTTAAAGAATTTTAACCATTTTCAAATTTTAGGTCCTACCTGCGAAGAGCGTGACAACTGTTCCAGCCAGCCCTGCAGGAACGGAGCTACGTGTACCTCCCTGCGGAACGGCTACAGATGCGCCTGTAAACCTGGATTCAACGGACCTGACTGCAACCTGGACGTGAACGAGTGCCACAGCCAGTTTGACAATAATCCTTGTGTGCATGGACGTTGTATTAATATGTATGGAAGCTACAAGTAAGTTTTTCTCTTACGGTACAAAATTTTATTTCAAAATACTTAACGAAATGTATGATAATGAAACATGTAAAGATAGTGAAATTGTGCTTGAAGAAATTAATCCTCTTATCTCTATTTGTCTATGGATTTATTTAGCATGTGCTCTACCTATTTTATCCCTCTGTCTTTAGGAAATTTTAAATTTTATGTCAAGTTTAAGAAAAAAACATGAGAATGCGGGTAAAAAATCACTTTGTTAGTCAACAAAAGCGTAATACATTCTATGAAGCTCTTAATAGTGCCTATAAAAAAAAGACGCCTTACAATATAAATGACCAATGATAAGCAGATAGGCAGTCTAAATTACCAATGGCATTATGGTAGGCCAGTATAAAGTCATTTTTATAGGCACTATAAAAAGCTTTACAATTTATTAAAAATGCTTGAATAATAAAAAATATTAATTCAAGGTGCGAATGTCAGCAAGGGTATACTGGTAGAAACTGTGAGAAGCCCTACATACCTTGTGACCCTAACCCGTGCGAGAATAATGGACTCTGCAATTCTGTTGGCCTCTACAACTATACCTGTGATTGCCATTCAGGTAGAATTTGGTTTTTCTAGCAGAGATATTCAATTACCATGAATATCTCCTTAAGTCAGTTAGTTAGATAAAACGACTTTTTAGTAAAAGAGTGCTTTATTGATAAAATCTATTAAATCATGCTTATACATCTTTATAGTTAATATTTACCAACAAATTTTGTTTTATAAATTGAATAATCTTCCTTAAAGAATTATTTCGTATTTTCTTTTATTTGTCTAGGCTGCTGCTCTTTAATGTTAATCAATTAATATTTTAAAAACTTGTGCTTTTTTGTGCCTGTTCTGTATCTTACCCTTTCAAATCTATCTCTAAAATCAAATATGTATGGGTCAAATTTTTGCCAAGTTTTTGTGAGCTTAGATTTTTGGTTAAAACTGGCTTTTTTCGCCAAAAGGGACAACATTGCATGATTACCGACAAGAACTCACCGACAGATAATTCAACATTTTGGGGGAGAATGGTATTTTAAAAATCAGTCAGATATACAAATGGATACTGGTGAAATAGTAGAGTTAATAATTAATATATTATGTAGACGTACCTTAGTTATTTAATGCCTGAATGAATAGTTTCACCAATGCAATTGCTTAACCTTGTTTGTGTTAGTAAATAACCCACACAAAATTTCTGCATAAATTAATCGGTTGCTTAAATTTGAACCCTAGGGCTACCATCCCCCCGTCCCCATTTCTTTGTTTCAGCTCGGTTAGGCGCTAATGTGTCATGCGGTTACCTATCTATCTATCTATCAGCCTAGTTATTTATCTCAGTAACCTGTTGTTATAAAATCTACCAACTAGTTTACTCATTTCCCCCCAGGAAATTCCATTCCTTTACGTAGATTTTTAAAATGAATTTCGTATTGAATTATTTAAAGTTTTGATATTTTATGTGTTATTTTAATATTATAAAGAATATAACACAAACATGTCATGTAAAACAATCTTATTCTATGTTAGTACAGGCATGTTTATTTCTATTTTCGGTAGATGTTAATTATGACCAGATGATTTTATGTTTAGAAATGTAATTTGACCCCCGCGACCTCTCCGTACATTATCTACTCCTGTCTAATTTGAACCCCCTCTCCCCACCTAGCCAAAATCTTTTCTCCAACCTCATCAATCCTTTCAAATGGGGTTGTAAAATAATACAACAAAATTTTATAGAAAGAAAAATTGATTTAAAGAGTTAAAACATTTTTTTTTTTAATTTTAAAAATCTTTCAAAGATATTAAAGTTGAATTGGAATTTTGACTTTAATAACTTAACAATATATAAAATAATGGCCTCTCTTGTTATTTTGCAGTGACATTGATAAGTCTTTTGTATCTCTAATTATTACTTCTACAAGAAATGGGGTTGGGGAGGGGGGGGGGACAAACATCTGGGCGTAAAAGAAGACACAAATTATCAAAGAAAGGATTAAGGAAAGGAAGGGGAGGAGATTCATTTTTATTAAGGGGAGGGAATTGAATTGAATTGAAAATACTGATTGTCCAAATTCCTATTGAATTTCAATATTTGAAAACAATGGATCAATTCTTTCTACTCGCAACATCAATTTTGTTTGATTATAAAGGATTATGATATTTCTATTAAAAAATCAGCATGGCATTTTTATATATTAATTAAACTAAATTTAAAATAGCTTAAGTTTAATCTGATGTATTTGTGTACAGTGTACAGACCATATTAGCAAATAAAAATAAAAATTGCTTAGCTATCAAATAAAATTATATGTCTTAGTGTGATAAGAATGATAAGCAAGTAAGTTTGTAACCTGACAAATGGTTTAAAAGGGTTTGTGGATGGTTGTCTGTAATGTTGTTTATTTGTTTGCAACACATATTAACCTGGCCGGATGCAATATTAAAGCCACCAAACGGTTAAACTCAAATTTCGCGAACACGAGTTTTGAAAATAATTGACAAAATAATTATAAATTTTAAATTTTGCGTTTACTAGAATTTAAAAATAATATAAATCAAATATCCTCAGTTCGTCTTATCTATGTTAAAAAATTTTAGCACAATTTTTGAGTTAATCCCGTTTAACTCTCTCTCCTTTGCACTCTCTACTCTTGTTCTTCATGCTTCGGATCGTGGGAAGATAACTTTGTTGTCCACCATTACTACCATTCGGGGACAGAAACTAGTATTCTTAAATATAGTATAAAAATGCCTTTAATTTGGATTTTTTAAATTGCTTTAGATGTGGGGAATGAATTACTGAATAATAAAGGGAAAAGTAGGTTGCGGGTAAAATCCGTAAGGGTTGTGTGTTTTTAGTTAAAACAGTAGTGGAACGATAAAAATTTATGTTAACTTTAAAAAAAAGTTGTCTATAGTTCTTTTCAATAAGAAATACATATATTTGGTGATTATTATCGTCCTACTACTATTTTTAAGCCTTAAAACTCACACCTTTACGGATTTTAAGTGCAACCTACTCCTCCCTTTCTTAGAACTTTCAACTAGTACTTTTCCCACTTTTTTGGTTTAGTATTTTCATTTCTAAGCAAATCATGGATTTGAAAAACTCGAAATATTTACATTTCTTTTATATGTACCATGTTCAAATTTTGTAGAATATTTATTCGTGTGCCCGCTACCATCCTGCCACTACACAGCACCCCTCTCCATCCCCCACCAGGGCTTCTCTCTTCACCTTGTTTTTATGATTCCACAGTTTTTACCCCTACCTCCCCCCTCCTTTATCCTCATTTTACTGCCCCTGTTGTTTCTCCTGCTTATGTGCGTGTGTGTGTGTATGTTCATGGTTTTAAGAGATTGAAATTGGTCAGACAGACAGCCAGGAATTTGCTTCAATTTCCAGTTTAATGGATTTTCATAAGATTAGTAATGTATGCTAGAGATAGTGGTTCCTCATTTATCAGTTCATGCATTATTTTTCCATTTGCAAGTCATAATTGCCATCGGCATTCAATGTCTATCTTATTATCATTCTCCCTCTAACTCTGTGTAACTATCTGTGTTAAGTTTTACTTGATTGACGGGTTCAAAATGGGCAAACAAAAATGTGTCTCCTTATCTCATAACTCTAATCCTTATCATTTATTATTAGTTTTTGGATTGATTATTATTATTGTCCTTTGTTAGAGGGACACAAAATAAAAATTACTTAGATAGTCATCTTTTTATTTCACTTTATGAATGATTATATTATATTTATCTTGGTATCTATTTTAAAATCCTTGTCCAATGAAAAAGAAATACCTTAAGTATTATTTTAATAAATAACAAAATTATTTTTTCTAGGATTTGAAGGATACAACTGCGAGAAGAATATTGACGACTGCCCTGGTAACTTATGTCAGCACGGGTCCACCTGTATTGATGGAATTAACACGTATTCCTGCGAATGTCCGGTCAACTGGGAGGGCAGGTACTGCAGCCAGGACGTGGACGAGTGTATAAGAAACAATCCCTGCCAGAACCATGGCACCTGTCAAAATACAGAGGGTGGATACGAGTGTATCTGTGTCAACGGCTATATTGGCAACAACTGCGAGACAAACAAGGACGATTGTGTTGATGAGCCGTGTATGCACGGCGGCACCTGTGTTGATCTTGTCGGTGGATACGATTGCATATGTCCACCTGGAAAGACGGGCCTTCTTTGCCATCTAGATGATGCATGTGCCAGCAATCCTTGTCCAGGGGCCAGATGCGATACAAATCCTGTTGACGGTCGCCATACCTGTACTTGTCTGCCAGGTTTCAATGGAACAAATTGTGCTCAGGATATTGATGAGTGTGCTCAAGGTTCTCCTTGTGAACATGGAGGTACTTGTGTCAACACAGTTGGATCCTTCAAGTGCAGCTGTAAAAAGGTAAGTCGAAAACCTATCAAAATCAAAAGTAGTTTTACATCAATGATTTCATACAAATCCATATTAATTTGATAAGATAGGAATGCATATTAGATTTCAACTTAAGTAGATTATAAGAATGAATGTTTATAGATCATTTTTTATTAATCCGATAATAACCAAATCAAGAATTACACCCGAATTAATGATGTCTGAATGTTAATACTCCTGGTACATGTCAATTTAGAGTAGATTGTTCTGTTGTGAAAAATCTCAATTTATCATGATCTCGATAAGATCTTAGTCTTGTCATCTCGATATATTCACTCTGGGTTACAAGTGGACATATTTTTCATGTTTTTTTTTTATTATAACCCAGCTAATTCAACCAAGGGTCGCATAAATCAATGGTTGGTATGATTTGCTATAACTAAACGTAATTTACTTTTCATGATTAATAATTAATATGATCATTTAGGGGTTATTTTTGGTATTTATAAAAATATTTTCCATTTTTTGTTGCTGTGGACCATTGTGAATATATCTGAAGAGAAAACATTCACCTGATAAAGGTTTTTATGCTCACATGACAAAAACAATAGGATTTAATCTTTAAAATGTGCCCTTTCTTTGGGCTTTTAGAAATCAAAACATATATTGTATATGTAACCAGAAAAGGGTATTTTACCTTGAGAAAAACTCATATAAGTTGCAAAATTAAACATAGGATACTGTGAAAGGACTTAAATTTTAAGAGCTTGATTATAACATTGAACCTTGTAGTAATCACACCAAATCGTACCAAACTATTGCAGAAATCATTATGACAAGTTTTAAATTAATAAAACAATTCTATCATGCCTAAAACCTATCTGTCACGTGCGGACCCAAGTTCTGAAAATCCTTGCTTTTAAAAATCGTAAAAAAACTATTTTGTGTCTAGGGTTTTACTGGAGCAAGATGCGAGGAGAACATCAACGAATGTGAAAGTAATCCTTGCCAGAACCAGGGAACTTGTATTGACAAGCGTGGAGAATATGAATGCTTGTGCATGCCAGGTAAACAACTTTTTTTTGTGTAGAGAAGCTTCGCTCCCAGATTTACGAGTTGGTTGAAAAAAAAGTTTTAAAAAGTATTTAAATTAACTGAAATACATCCTAGATTTTATCATATTTTTAGCTTCGCTATTATTGGATGTAAGTATCTATTTTGTTGAATAAATAAAATAAGAACTAAAACTTTAAAAGCTTTCAAAATCATAAATTTCAATTTTATGCATAATGGTAAACTGAATTATATTTTAATTATCAATTTATATATTCATCTAAATTATTGAAAATTAAATATGCAATGCATTGTATAATTTTTACTGCACATGTTATTGAAATTTGAATATTTTGTTTACATGAAATAGGAAACATTCATCTTGTAATATTCCATATTGATATTTCCAGATAATATAAATTATTCTTTGTTTACTTTTTTTGGGGGGGACTTAAAATTATGTCAAGCTAACCTAAATCGTTTATTTGGCCAATTAAATGTATCTGTGTTGAATTCTAATTGGGTTTAAGTTTGGTAGGAATAGTCTGAGGAAATTATAGGCTTGAGCCATGGCAAGTCAGGGGCGCATGGCGAGGATAAATGACCTGTTTGTTTGTCTCAAAATTAAAAAAGGATCGATAAAATATTTTTTTTGCGACACAAATTTAAATCTTTTTATTCTTTATGAAGTATTATTTTTGTCTAATAAAAATATATATTTTTTGAGTATGTATACCTTGAATAAAGAATATTATACAATATTTAGTCAGACAATATTTGTGTTTAAGGGTAGAAAAAAAGGGGATTTTATCTTTGGTATTGAAGAGGAAGGGGGGTTTATTATTTGAGAGTCTGCCATAAGCCTTATCAAGGGGGACAATAAGGGGGTGGGGCTTGAGTCTGGTTGATGAAAGGGGAAGGTGGTGTAATTTAGTGAGTTATAGTGGGGGGTACTCTACATAGTTTCTGCTCGTTCCCACACTTTGAACTTTCAGGGCTGTATATTTATTTCAAAAAATTCTTTACGTTTTTTTGATCTAATGCATTTTTGAATTTACTTAAATTTATATTTTTCCAAATAATAAATAAAATTTTAAAATATATAAACCTTAAAACATGGCTCTACTAAACCGCTTGCTATCGGACACAAGGGGCTGTTTAGGCAACCCCCTCTTCCCAATTTACTGGTTGTCATGTTTATTCTACGTCCCCCCTCCCCCCTTACTGTGTTTTTATGGCCTTATTTCCCCTACTCTTTGCGTTTCAATAGGTTATATTTCACCCTTTTCTTACTGCAGTGGACAAATAATAAGTATATTGCGTCCCCTCTCTTTTAGCTTTACTCTTTTTCATTATCTTTCAATTTTTACTTATTTCCCCCCTCCCTTCCCAACACCCCTCTCTCCACCTGTATTGTATGTTGAAAATGAAATAACAATTATACAACCCACAAAATTGAACTGTAATAAGAGCCTTTACGGGGTCTAAAGTATTTTTTATAGGAGTCAAAATTGCTAACTTTCCGGTCCCAGAATAATTAAATAAGCTTTAAATCTAAATTTTAAGAAAGGGGTATTATTAAAGAAACCATTTTTAGGGGTTAATTTATTTTTCAATTTCATAAATATATTTACAGAAAAAAAGAAAATCCGCAAGATTAAAGCAGGGCAATAAAGGAACCCTGCAAGAAATACAACGCCTTAACTGCTGAAAGACTGCCACAAGTAGACCCAATACCCCAAATTTGAAGCCTTCAGCAAATTTTTCACATGAGCAATGAAAATCTTTCAAAATTTTCATTGTATATAAAATGTAATTTTAAAATGCCTACAACTTTTTTGTTATTAAAGCTGAAGGTTTCAAATTTTGGGTATTGGATCTACTTGTGGCAGTCTTTCAGCAGTTAGATCGGTGCATTTCTTATAGGGTTCCTTTAAGAACTATGACGATTTGATTAATCTACAACCCCTTGTGTGCATTTAAGCTTTAATCCATTGTCCTATTACTGTTTTTCTGAAAAAAACCTACAAAGTAATTTCTTGGTATCGTAATGAATCATAAATGTAGTGTTAAGGAATTTTTGCTACCTTGATTAAGTCCTTATATCTATATTTCATGTTCATGCAAATATAATTTTTAAGTATAAGAATAGTTATTTCTCGTATCGTATTATAAACGGCTTTCCGCGGATATAGAATGTACAATTATAAGATTAAAACTAGTTTT
>LS046235.1:0-17113 GCA_900241095.1 Acartia tonsa
CCCAAAGTCCTAGGTTTACGTCCTTTTAGGACCTGATCGACTTTTCCGAGATCTTTCTACTGGTCTTGGTCCCATTTAAAAAAAATAATTTTTACGATTTGCAGGTTCAAAAAACCGAAAAAAACACCGAGTTCGCCCCGCTTTACCCTAGACAGGGAGGGAACATTGGGCTGTTTATTTCACTAGACCCAAAAGTTTTATAATAACTTTGGGGACTTTTTTTGAATTTTGATTTGTTGGTTCATTAAGTTGAGTGTCTAATCGTTTCATTCACTAATCAAAATCTACAGAAGGGGTAATTTTGTGAATCATGTACATCAATTTATCGGCCTTTGTCATATCCCTTAATATTCTTGCATTATATGAAACTTTATATTTTCAGAATCTAACAAAAAATTTCATTGATAAGAAGACAAGTGAGTGCCCTAAGAGATGTATTTACAAGCTTTGGAGTTTCAAGTAAAAACTTTTATTTTCGTGGGTATTGTAAATAAAAGAGGATTAAAAAGACACTAGGTACATTTCACAAGTATAACAAGAAATACTGAACATTACTGATTTATTGAATTTTTTAAAAAATCATCTTTTTGGTCAAAAACTATTGAGATTTTGCAAAGCATTTTGCAAAAATTAATTGCTAATAAAAAGATAAATTGCCGTAATTTAAGATTTGGATTTCTATTGTGCTTCGTATCACGCGCTTTTGAGAAGATTTATTACCTATATATAAATAGAAAGTTTCTAAATGTAATAGATAATTTAATCCTTTCACATTAATCCTGTCTGCCCCTGACTAAAATCTAAATACTTATAACAACTTCTTGGATCCTCCACTAAATAAAACTACATTTAAGCTGTGTCCTGGATATGTTTCCTGATAACACAACTGATAAAAGGATCCTGGGAGAAATCAGAGATTCTGTCACCTCTAAGAAGGTATATTTCTGAGTTAGGTTAATATTTCAATTAAAAGAAATATAAGTGGAAGGGGGGGGGGACTTTTGGTCCAACTGGTCGAAAAAATATCGAACAAAAAATTTTACATGTTTGCATATGAATTGGTAGTTTTAATAATTGGAAATTCTTAACTTCAATAATTTTCTATCCAAAAGCAAATATGTATATCTTAGAGTTATTATCAAGTGGGAGAACTTGAAATGCTGAGCTTTGTTGGAGGATTCCTAGGTCTACTAATTGGATGGTCCATTCTAGGTAGAATTATCTTAATAATTCAATCTTCTTTAACCAAATATTTATAATGTGCCTTTAAAAAAAACAGACAACTGTTTCCAGGAATGCTGGATATTAGTCCCAATAGATGTTTAATTCCACTCCCCATCCCCCTTATAAGTTTTTTTCTAAATCAATATTAAATATTTTAGGTATATTGCTGGACTGTTTCCATTTGTGCTCAGACAGAATGGCTCCACGATGTAAAAAACAATTCAAATGATTGAAAATAAATAAATGATGAAATAAAACATCTTTTTTTTATAAGAAATGTAAACGTATATACATAGATTTTTTGTGAATGTTCTCTATTATAATCCTTTTTTACCAAATATTTCTAAAATATCAAAGCAGATTTAAGAAAAGGGTAGAAAAATACAAATATTACAATAAAAGTGCAAATCATTAAACACAACCCAAAATACAAAATGAATTCAACATGAAAGGAGAGAACATTTTAGTTCCAGTACAAGTAAATATGAATTTAAACATGATTATGCTGTAATTTATCAATTCAAATTACAAAATTATATTCTGTCATCCAATACTATATCACTCTTGTTTGCTTTAAACTTTGAATTTTATGTAACAAAGAAAAAATAGTTTGTTTATAATAAGGTAGCTTATATAAGTATAAAACTTAAATGAAAAAAATAAAAAATCTTGTAAAACAAAAATCATTTTTTTTATATTTAACAATCATCTACGTGTAGGAGGTCCTAAGCTATATTGGCTGACAGTACATACTATATTTTTAGGGTGTTATTTTTCAATAGATTATAAGTATAGCCTTAGCACTTTATAACTACCCTCCTCTCCTGTCTAATTAAAGTTTATGATTAAAAGAAAAGCAAGCAATGTAAAAATAATTAAAAAGGAAATATGATGATTTGTAATTTTTCATAATTTCTATTTACAAGTAAAATCATTACATTTCAAAAATATAATTTTCATTTATATACAGAGTCAAGAATTTTTTTTGTCATTCTTTCCACATGTCTTCAAAGGGTGATACAAAGGTAGGCATGAAGCATTTGTGAATGTTCAGTATCTTTACTTACTATTAATTTTCAGATAAAGAAACCTTCTTCTGGTTCAACAATGAAGAGTAGTAGACATATCATAGGCATTATTGGCAATTTAATAGGAAATGGATTTATCACACTAGATAGTGTATCAGACACAGCAATCCGTCCAATTTAATTGATTGATTTTCTATATTTGTTAGGCTAACAACAAAATATCACAAATCATGGAAAAGAACTATCACTTCAATTGCATAACATTTGCCAATTTGCTAATCATAGATATGATAAAACCAGCGCTTACTCTATTGTTCATAATTCTATTTGGAATTCTGGTTGCTATTGAGTTCTTTCATAAGTATAAGAAAACAATAGTAAGTATTCAAATCCTGAATATAAATCAAATAATCTATTTTAATTGATCTCCAAAGTTATCTGGATAAAATAAGCTCTAAAATAAATTTTATTTTTGTATTTGAAATATTACTAAAATCAAGATACAAATTTAGGGTTGGGAAGATGCTTACAGAAAACTGGATATAGCTAAGGATCTTGGGGAATCATATCCAGGAAAATTAGATTTTATTTGAACTAACTGAAGTATTACATATTACATACTCTAATTATAAAATATTGATTCAGTTTAGACTTTAGTAATTAGAAATCAATTTAAAATATCAAAAGTGACAATAATATTAAGATACAGAAAATTTAAAATGTTTTTAATAATTCTTAATAATTTCTCAATATTTGAAAATCATTGAAACCTATAGAAGAATATGCACTATATAATAAAGCAAATTTAGGTAATGAAAATAAATAAATTTGTATAAATAAATGTAGTTGTAACTGCTTGCTTATTGGATCCCTTCAAACAGTCATCAAACAGAACAAGACTTTATAACACAACACAATTTCATTTGTATTCTAGAGGTGAGTTCATTTATCAAACTATTTTAAATGCACTAAACTATTAAGTAAGAAATATTAGCTAAGGGAATTAATATAATTAAATCTAAGCCCCAAAACCATAACATAACTAATGTTATGTCAAATGCAATTTCAGCAAATGTATCCACTTTAAGTCAAGTAGATATCAGGACATACCATATAATAATTACTGGAAATCTGTATTAATGCTAATAAAAAAATATTAGTGGCTTGGCCCCATTCCTACAGGGGCTTCTCCACAAGAGCAATTAGGGGTCCCCATCCCACACATATATTTTCTTTGTTCTTTAGGGTAATGGTTTATTTTTTCTCAGGCCATATCTCATATCAAAAACAATTTGTTATATTTATAAACTTTTCTGTCTTAAGATAACACAATGAATTTATACAAAAACTAACACCTTCATGTTCTTAGAACTACAAAACTACATTACCAAAAAATACAGAAATTAAATTCTCTCTCTAAAATTAAAGTATTAAAATATTTAGACATATTTGATGTACTGGTTGAAGATTCTTTCAAGGACCAGATTATTGAAATTTCAAGAGGCAAATATGGAGAATGTGCTTCTTTTAAAAGGCAAATTAACAAGAGGTATTATATTAATATATTTAAAAAGAGAAGGCATTTTTTAATAAGTCTGTTAAAATTACACTTGTGAATTTAACCACTTTTTAAAAAGAATTTTTTTATACAAAATATCTAATATTTTTGCTAAAAACAATAAGCATATACTTTATAATTTATTTCTTCATATTTGGCATACTTGTTGAGATATCCACCCTCCCCAATTTTTTACTTATTATTTAAATAATCATAATTGTAATAATTTAATAACATATTTAAGGAATCTTAATGTGAAGCCTGATCTCATGGTGGAAGGTTTTAAGCTTAAGGTTTAATTAACTTATCATGATTTTGAATATATTTCCTATTAGAAAAAATGTTTTAGGGTAAGGCTTTCTTGATGGTTGATATGGAATACCAAGATATACTTATTCAAATGGAAGTTGTCATGCCAATTGAAACAGTAAGTGCCAGCATTTCAAATACTAAATTAGATATAGTGCTAACTTTAATTAAATATCTTTTCAAACTTCAAAAATCTTTAAATCCTATATAATTCCCTACTAGCGGCTTCGCCCCTAGCCTCTAGGGGCTTTGCCCCATGAGGTAATTTAAAAAAAAATTACCTAGGTAAAAAAAAGAAAAAAATAATAATAAAAAAAATAATTCTGGTGCTGTTGTCCATAATTTATGTGAAGTAGGTAGTTTCCCCAGAAATATTTTTTTTTTTTTTTGATGGTGGGAAAATTTTCATTTTTGGAGGGTTGGGGGTGTCCCACCCCCCAAGAAAATAACTTAAAACCACCACAGGACCAATAGGTATATACCCTGAAGAGTAGAATACGATTGGTTCAGTGGTTACCGAGATCTTAAGGGATGAACGGACAGACGGACATCAAGCTACTTTGTATTATAGATATGTATATCTGGTGTTTTTTTGTTCTAATAACTTAAATATCTGCAGTTATCGCAAAGTGCTTAATTGGACAATAACCAGGTCAATAACAAAGGGCAGACAACAATTTGCTAGCAGACGAAAAGAGTCTTCAACACAGGATCCAGGTAGTTATCTGGATTATATATCTATTCTCATACATTTGTGGTTCAGCCCTACAACTAATATGGGTTGTAGAGTAGCTTTCCTTATTCTATTTACATAACTGCCGACTTTAATTTTCTTTATTTAGAAAAACCAACACACTTTCTTTTAATATTTTTCCAGTGACCTCTTTTTTAGTAGCGAAGCTAATCAAATGTTCTATGTCTGTCTGTCCGCCAAATTTGGATCTTTAAGTTTGCTTTACAAGAATTTGTTTGTAGCTGTGTTTAGTGCCCAAGGAAAATGGGGATACCTTTTGGCCTACTTTTTTTTATTGACGTCGTAGTAGGGAGGAAAGAGAATGGGAAGGGAGCAAGAAACCCCATAGAAAAGAAATGGGATATAGGGTATTTCCTGACGTCAATAAAATAGGTAGACCAAAAGCGGTGTCATCTATCCCCATTTAACACAGCTACGGAAATGCTAGCTATAGGACAACTTTTTTGCAGTTTGACCCTGATGTCCTACCTTTTACTACTTTACAACTTACTCAAACCGTCTGTAATTTTTTTAAAAATGATATCAGTATATTTAAGTGCTCCGCTTCTTAAGGATCACATCATATCTGTTTCAATTAAGAAAAACAAATTTCCATTTTTATTAGTAATAGAAACTTTTTCTTCTTAGTATAACAGCAAAGCTACACTATAATGTGCATGTATGTCAGATTGTGAAAGAAAGTATTTAAATGATATCCTATTATATAAAGTAGTAAGGTTTTCTTTTTCTGAAGATTAAGATCTCACTAACCACTGAACTGATTGGGTTCTCTATTTTGGAGATTTTTCACATGGGACCTGGTGTGTGGTTTTAGGCAATTTTATTGTTTGATTTAAGCTTTTGGGTGGTTTAAGCTATTTTCTAGCCCTTTTCTGCCCCTCTTGATACAGAGCTCCTAAATGCTAGTGACACAGCCGCTAATATACTAAATATTATAATGTTCTGTCCAGCTTTTTTCTTAGGGCTTGGACACCTCCCCAAAAGAATATTATGTTAATGCGGTAGTTAAGACATAATGTTGAGAATGTCTTTTTATACAGACAATGCCCTCAGTGGCTTAAGGCGAAACCACTAGATACTTGTAATTAATTGCTAGTAAATGTTTTACATAAAATTTTGTGAATATGCTATTATAAAATTTTTCTTATCATTTTTGTACTTGTGTAAAACAGGATCAAAATGATTATATTAATTCTATTTTGAAATTGAATGTTTTCTGTTATTTACAAATCATAATATTTAAGAAAGTAAATCTATTTTAAATCTTCAGGTTTTTTTTTTGGGGGGGGGTGCATTTTGTCTGAAATGAACAATTCAGGGATAAGATTATGGCCGATAAATTGGATTACATCCCCAATGATGATACACAGAATTAACCCTCCTGTAGATCACAATTTGTGGTTGAAACGTTTGACAATCAACTCAAACAATCAAAATTTAATAATTTAAGTCAAAGTTGTTGAGTCAACGAAAAAGAAAGCGTTATTATAAGACATTGGGGACTAAAGTAATAAACAGCCCAATTTCCCCTCCTTCCATATTACTACTAAAATTGCAATTGAAATAAATAAAATTTGTCTGACCATGTCTGACCGACAAAATACTAAGAATAAAAAGATTATTATTGAAAAGTCCTTTCCTTAGACTTGCAATGATATTTCTCAGTAGAACTATATAAAATGGGTTTATCTCAAAAAAACGCCCATCTCAAAAAACGCCTATCTCATAAAACGCCTTTTTAAAAAATGCCTACTACAGAGATTTTGTTAACATGAATATACCACAGTTCTATGTAGTTATTTATTTTCATTTAATATTCAGAAAGTTGACATAAAATGCAAGTAAATAACATTTTAAAAAACTCGATGAAATTAACACAAAAAAAGTAAATTAAAAGCAACAGGATGTCAGTGTGTCTTTACCGAAGGATATACTAACCACCGAACCTACGTGATTCTTCTTTACAGTATAGCTTCTCATAGGTCCGGAAAATGTATGACTATTCTGGGGGAGGGTATCAGAACCTTCCCAAGAGAAATCGCCCTTAGAAAAGAATGACAAACTTCCCGTCCAAAAAATTATTATTAAAACTAAAATTGAAAGTGTGGGAGGGTCGACCTATTCTCCCCCGTCCCTAGAGGCCTTCATTAAGGTATATTCCATCAACTCTCCAAATATTCATTAATCTATTAGTGCATCTAATAACATCAATAATATATGATTTATTTATAAGTAATACTTAGTATTGATGTGTCTTTTTTATGATAATCTATATTGAATATATTCTGTCCTTAATTTGATAAAGGATTACAGGTTGTATAACAAACACACATAAATAAATAGCAGGCATCTAAAGGGATAAGACAATGGCCAATAAATTGATGTACATCCACAATGATGATACACAAAATTACCCCTTCTGTAGATTACAATTAGTGGTTAAAACGTTTAAACACTGAACTTAATGAACCAATCAAAATACAATAAAAGTTGCCCAAAGTTGGTTGTTAGTTTAACGAATAAGAAAACAATATTAGATAACTATAGGGACTAGTGTAATAAACATGCCAATGTCCCCTCCCTCCCTGGATAAATGGACAAGAAGAGATTAGTAAACGATTACTTTGTCTTATCTTGATTTATCTGTATGTAAATGCATCCCAACATAGCACTGTTGTTCCTACCATTTCATTTTTATAAGCAAGTCGTACACTTAAAGATTTTTCTTAAAAAAAAACCCCTGCAGGGCCCTGCCAAATAGAATAAATTTTTATTTGTAACGTACACCAGAGAGCGATCGGACTGTAAAATGCACTGGTATCAAATGTTTCATAGACACATTTTCTTATTCGTGGGCTTAAAAACTTTGGGTACTGTTAATTGAAATTTGATTGGTATGCTCCAAACTTGTAGTGTCCAAACTTTTCAACCAATAATTCTAATCTAGAGGACTTAGAAGGGTTAATTTTTTGTCCTTGGAGATAGAAATTAAATTTTAGTTTATTGTCTTATCCCTACCCAGAAAAATAAGGTTTATAGATATTTGGGGAGAAGGTAAGACGATCCTCCCTAGAGAAATCACTCCTAGAAAAATATGCCCCCCTCCCCATTAAAAATAATGTTTTTCCTACCTTAAATTGGATTGACTTAACCCCTTCCTATATACCCCTAGATGATTTAAGGGGCGTAGACGCTAGTAAAAGCAAAAAACAATAACCTTTAAATGCACAGAGAACAAGGTGCAGTTCTTCTTTATATTGATAATACAAGTAGAAATACATAGTAATGTACAAATGTAAGTAAAATGGATTTTCACTTAATCAAGGAGGTGTTTTAATTGTTCATAAACTTTTCTTATCAAAAAATATCTAATAAAAGAATATAATCTATTATCTAAGGTTTTAATGCTGTTTGTTAAAAAAAAATGCGTCTAGAACCTAAGATAGCAATTGTAAAACATCAAGACTGGAGACTTTGTGACTACATATTCTAAAGTATCTAAATAATGGAAAAATTATTCTAATGCTTCCTTTCATTAAATTGTCTTTATCAGGGCTTGCAGCTGTGCATAGAATGGCTGCCAAGCCCATCATATGTCTTAGTCTATTTCAATAAACAACCTTTAATTCATTATTGTATCCTAGCTATTATAAATTCTTATAATAAGATTAAGTTCTAACTTCATACAGTTAATAGAAGCCTAGACAAAAATATGAGTCTAGGTTCAATACTTATCGGTGGCTTTCAAACATAGAACAAAGATCAATAGAATGTAGGCTAAGCTTGAAACTTAAAAAAATCAAGAAAAAATCTCTTTAGCATGGTTAGCCCCGCTGGGGATGGTGATCTTTGTAGGTAGCATAGTTAAATGACAATGAATAGCTCTTTTTGGGTCAAGGCATTGATCAATAGCTACATGTACGTAGTTCTAATGAATTATTCTATTTGCTGGGTAGAGAAAATAATTATTACATAGACTATGTTCTTGTGAATTATTCTATGTTTAGTAGCAAGAGGAACTAAATTCTACATGGACTATATTCTTGTAGATTAATCTATGTGTGGTGGCAATAGAAACTGATTACTAAATGGACTAATTTCTTATATATTAATCTGTGTTGTAGCTAGAGGAAATTATTACTATATGAACTATGTTCTTATGAATTGATCTATGTTTGGTAGCATGAAGAAACTATAAATACATGAACTATATTCTTATAAATTAATCTATTGTTGGTAGCATAAAGAATTGATCACTATATAAATTAATTTCTTGAGAATTATTCTATGTGTGGTGGCTAGAGAAATGAGATACTATATGGACTACGTTCTAATTGTATGTGTGGTGGCTAGAGAACATTGTTCTTGTGAATTATTCCATGTGTTGTAGATATATAAACTGAATACTACATGAACTAAGTTCTTATGAATTAATCTATGTTTAGTGGCTGGAGAAACTTCTTACTACATGGACTAAGTTCTTATATATCAATTTATGTTCGATAGGGTAAGAAAATATTTACTACAACTACATGAACTAATCTCTTATGAATTAATCTATGTGTGTTGGCTAGAGGAACTGAATACTACATACACTATGTTCTTATTAATTAATCTATGGTTTGTATAGAAATTTTTACTACATGGACTAAGTTCTTATGAATTAATCTTTGAGTGGTGGCTAGAGGAACTGATTATTATGTGTTGTAAGTAAATGGAATATATATAGTCTCAATACCATCATATATCACCAGCTTCCTTACACATACAAATATTATCACACCTACACCGTATAATATAGTCTAGCTCACAAATCCAAGTTCATAATATCCTATTTGTTAATGTTGTAAGGTTTTTTTTGATTTTCCAGTAAGATCTTGTAATTTTATCACTAAACTAAATATTTGGGTATGTATTGATTACGTATCACCTAGATGCTACAGTTGAATCATAATTTTTGATTTTATAGTGCCTATAAAAATGACATCGTGCTGGTCTACCATTGGTCAATTAAAATATATACTACCCTGTCTGTTTATTGTATGACGTCTTTTTTATAGTTACTATAATGAGCTTCTGAATTTTTTAAAATACACATAAATATAAGCTCAACTTAAATGCCGTTTTCTGAATTTTGGTTAGTAAAGTTTCAGGATAATTTCACTTAATTTGCAACTTGGGATAATAACTGTGTAAGAATTTGATAATAAAAGTGGAAGCACGACACTAAATTTTCTTATAGGATAAGGATTATTAAACTTTTTAGGAATTTAGTTCAATTTTACTGATGTATACGTAGGAAGTAAACCTTAAATATATTTTAATGATTACAGCTAGTATTTTTAATGTGTTTATAATAAACTAGCTGTTACACCCCTAAATGCCTCTAGGGACACCTGAGGGAATAGTGGGTGGGGAAAGTCGACCATATAGTTTTAATCATTGACTACTTCATATAATAGGATGATTGTCATCAAAAATATTAAAAGAAAAATAATGTTCAAAATAATAAATGCTTTCTTTTAGTATTGCTTTGAAACCGAACATTATCCGCTGACTTAGAACTGGTTCTAGACCATACTGAAAAATCATGTATAGCACCGTATCATAGACAATTTTCAACGAATATTAAATAAATACCTATCATAAAATTAAAAATTAATTTTGTTTTTTGGTCCTTCTGCTTCTCGAGGCTAGCAAAACTGGTTTTAATCTAAGTTTTAATTTTAATATCTTCGGAAAGGTGTCTATAATACGATGCGATAAATTTAACTATTCCGCATTGTTTAATATCAATTTTCAAACTTTTTACAATGCAGCAAAAAACAGTTATTTAAATATCATATTTGAAATACTTTTCCCCCAAGAAACGAAGACTGCTTAGTTTGTTCAGCTAACCTTACAGAAAAAAACCTAATAAATACCCCTTCCTTCCCATGGATCTTAAGGGATGAGACAATGACCGATAAATTGATATACATCTCCAATGATGATACACAAAATTACCCCATCTGTGTAGATTACAATTAGTGGATTAAACGTTTAGAGACTCAAGTTAATCAAAATTTAATTTAAGTCCCCAAAGTTCGTAAGCCAACGAATAAAAAAATATTTAAAAACTTTGGGGGACTAGTGTAATAAACAGCCCATTGTCCGCTCCCTCCCACCCTTCTAACTCAACTTAGTTGAAGTAGGGCTAACTGCGCAGCAACTTGTACAAAATAAATTACATCGTTGATAAGAATTGATTACACGAATAACAAGTTTTTGTATCTGATTGATTTATTGGCACTTACTATACACCTTCATCTAAGGTGAGGAGAGAGAGAATACTTATTTTTCGCATCGTATTATAAACAGCTTTCCGCGGATGTAAAATGTACAATTATAAGATTAAAACTAGTTTTTTTAGCCCCGAGGCGCCGAAGGCACCGGCTAAAAAACTGGTTTTAATCTTATGATTGTACATTTTTATGTTCGTAGAAAGCTGGATATTATACGATGCTAGACATAGTTTTTTCGTATGGATGAGAACCGGTTCCTATCCACCGGATTCGAATGAATACGAGAATAATTAATTTCTGTTGAAATTTCTTGTTTATTGCGGCCAATCAATCAGCCCAAGTCATCTCTTTTTGTGCAACAATTCTTACTCAAGGATCTAAAGGGATAAGACAATGACCGATAAATTGATATACATCTCCAATGATGATACACAAAATTACACCTTTTGTGGATTACAATTAGTGGTTGAAACGTTAAATCATTCAAATTAATGAACCATCCAAATTTAATAAAAGTACCCAAAGTTATTAAACCAACGAATAGGAAAACTTTACTATAAAACTTTGGGGACTAGTGTAATAAACAGCCCAATATCATCTCCCTCCCTAAATCTTCCTGGATTGGTGCAGTGCCTGCCAGTGTAAACCAATCCTGTTGAGCTCTGCTATTATATTAACATACTGGCGGCTGTGCCCTGTACATCTAGGAGGATCTTTATTAAGAGGGATAGATAGACAGAAAAACAGCCTTAATCTACCCGAAGAATTAAATTTACAATTAAAATAGCCTAAACCCATCCCGTGACATATGTGAAGTTTCCCTAAGAAGGAGAAATATCAGTTTAGTATTTATTGAAATTTTTATCTTCAGACAAAAAAACTTACTACTTCATATAATAGGTTGTCGAAATCCTCGTTATTTTGTAATTAATTGTCACTTAGTCGACATATAGCAAAAAAAACACACTTATACCAAATGTCACCATAACCACCAACAAAAAATCTTGTCGACACAAACTTTCCAATATCAACTAATGCTGTCGTCAGGTTTAACTGGGATACTTGTAATAAAGGTATTGTTCGAATTTGACAGCATTCATGATGGAATAGTGTACAAATAACATCAGATTAACACTTTTAAAGCTTTTAGATTGTTAACCTTCTTCTTCTGTGGTCATATTTGGGATAAAAACACCCACTCAATTTTATTTTTGATTGGAGGGATGGTAACGAATATTGCGTAATATAGATGGGTCAAACCTAGGTATAACCAACAAGTGAAATAAATCTTAAATAATATTTGTAGAGTTTATGTCAATAAATAAGACATCGAATTGAATAAGATAGTCAGTCATGGTGTAAAGTTGTCAATCTACGTTAAAAAAACATTGCTTACTAGATTTCAATTAATTTGCTTCAAGTAAATATAGTCTAAAACCACTCAAGCATAGCTTAGTTAAAGCCATCTTTATTATATTAAGCCATATAATAATGAAAACTTTGTTTTAAAGAAAATGTTTATTTGCGTCAATCTGTTTAAACATAATATTACCGTTAAGACGATTTTTGTGATAAATAAAGAAAACAATTTACAGTACCTATGGATTCGAAATTGATTAAAATCCGCTGGATTAGAACGGGTTCTCAACCATATTGAAAAATTATGTACAGCATCGTATTACAGACAATTTTCCATGAATATTAAAATCATAAATTAAAAACAGTTGCCCATGCAGGACTAAGAAAACTAGTTTTAATCTTTCATTTTGATATCCGCGGAAAGCTGACTATAATACGATGCGATAAATAACTAAATTGATGTTAATGCAAGTAATTATCTATGATAAAATCTAGAGACTTTCTATCCAACTCTAGATGGTTGCCATTCACCTCCATGAAGAAAAGCCTGTTGTTCTGAATAGAAAAATTACACTGATTTTAGGGGGAAAAAAGGTGGTTATTTGTATGTGTGGATGAAACAGCTTATACCTAGTGCCTAATAAAAAATGACCATTGATAGGCCAGTGTACATTTTTGATTTTACCATTGGTCAATTACAATGTATACTGGCCTATCATAGGTCCTTTGTATTAGGCACAATACGCTGCTTCTAGGGGAACTGTGGATTATATCTGTTATAAGCATTATTTTTTTATATCAGGTTTCCTTCTTTAAACCGTTAGAGATTTTGTTTTATAAGGCCCTGAAAACCTGATATAGTAGTTGAAAGCCTTCCAAGAAATTTATAAAATTAAAAATAAGCTCCCTATCACTATAAAAAGCATCACTAATGTTTTTTCCGAGAATTTTAAAAGCCCACAAAACATTTTGTACCTGATCCAAATATTTAATTCCAATCCAATCCTCAGTGTACAGAGTTGTCTCATTGAAGGAAACCATCTTAGAAGAATCTGCCGGGGAAAACCAATCAAACCATTCAGATCCTTTATGAAAAAAAAACAGAGGTGGATTCTAAGAAAATCAAGCATCATCGAATCGGCTATGGTAGCCAGATCACCAAATTTTATTTTGTATTTATTAATGTATGAATTTAAACATAAGTGCTCTAAAATCGTAGAATAGTTAATAACATACCTAAGATTTTATCTAAATTTTGTAGATTTCTAATATGATTTTAGAGGATTTTTCATTAAAACAGTTTTAGTGATCTGGCTACCATAGCCGATTCAGTGATCCTAATTTTTTTTAAGAATCTACCTCGGGATTGCAACATACAAAAATAGCGAATCACAAAGAAATCATGGATGGACATCCGGACCAAATGAGTTAGAGAGCGGATGTTTAGTGGTCATAATAAAAAAAGGATACGTGACTGTTAAATGGTATAAAATCATGAAACCCATCAAAAAACACATATTATATGGTAATCTTTGGTAAGTAAATTATTAACTGGATGATTTTATAGTTAGGGGTATCATAAAAAATACCAGTTCTGTCATAAATAGCAGCAGATAAAATCACATTTCTTAAAAAGCGTTACTGACGGAAAGACAAAGTACATTATAGAGTAGCTTTGGACTAGGTAGGACACAGGAATCACAGAATATGGAATCCAAAGCGGTTTCCTGATGTCTTACAGCCTAGCCTAAGATTTATCCCAATGACATCCCTTTTTGAATGACATTTTTTTATATAAAAGTAACAGAATGTTTGAAAGTCCTTCTGTCAGTTTGTACCACCGAACCGATATGATTCTCCTTTACAGTGAAACTTCACAAAGGTCATGGTAAAATGAATAACTATTCTTGGAGGGTAACACCACCCTCCACAGAAAAATCGCCCCTAGAAATAAAAAATTTTTACATTGAAAAAAAATAAAATTTCAGGTATAATTTCACCCCCCCCCCCTAGGGGCGTAGCCGCTATTATATTATTAGAAATAATTTAAAAATTGAAATACCTTTTGGGTCAACCATACTGTCCTTGCTAAATTTCACCAGCAAAAACTTTTCAACATTCATCAGATTTTGTTTGTATGATGTATTTTTGTCTGGACCTATGTAGAGAATATATAATTGCATGCAGGGATCTAAAGGGATAAGACAATGGCGGATAAATTGATGTTCATCTCCAATGATTGTGCACAAAAATAACCCTTCTGTAATTACAATTATTGGTTGAAACGTTTGGGCACTCAACTTAATGAAGCAACCAATCAAATTTCAATAAAAGTCACCAAAGATGTTAAGAAAACGTAATTATAAAACTTTGGGGATCAGTGTAACAAACAGTCCATTGTCCCTTCCTTCCTGATTTGCATAAGAAAGAGATTAGGGTAATGACTGTATTATGATTTTACTGCAAATATACATTATATAGCTTATTGCAATGTCATAATTATCCAGAGAGAGAGAGGGGACAATGGGCTGTTTATTTAGCTAGTCCCCAAAGTTTTATAATTACATTTTCTTATTCGTTGGCTTATTAACTTGAGGACTTTGAATGGTGTGTAACATTCAAAGATTTTTTTTTGTATTTTCATGCTTATTTTAGGCTAGATTATGTTAAGTTAGGGTTAGAAAATGGCTACTGTAGGGGATAAAATTTTTTTTATCTCAAAAAGGCCTTTAAAACTATTGCTAGAATCCGCAATCCATAATCCGAAAATAAAACAAGAATCCGCAATCCACGGATTAATCCGCTTTTCTTTGGGGCGGATTTTTGTAAGAATCCGAATCCGGCCTAAAAATTGGGTGGATTGCCAACCCTAGTTTAGAGTGCCCTTAAAAAGTATAGTAACGTCATACAATACAAATGACCAATAATAGGCCAATACACAGACTAAATTACTAATGGCATGCCAGTATACATTTTGATTGACCTGCAATGGTAGGTCAGTATGACGTCATTTTTAATAGGCAATATTAAAACCATCTTACCTTGATTATTGTATTTTGAAAGAAAAATAGACTTGTTTTCATATTCTTCCTCAGCCAATGGATCATGCCAGTACTGCGCCTGATAAAATTAATCAATTTTAAGTAGGTATTTTTATCTTAATCCTTACACAAAGCAGTAAGGTTTTTGTTCGTCTGAAGATTACTGTATAGATTGAGTTCACAGATTTAGGGCGGCTTTTTATAGGTCCCTCAGTGGTTTTAGACTATTTTATTTTAAGATTTAAGTCTTGGGATGGTTTTAGGCTATTTTTATCTTACTACAGATGCTAGGGGCGCAGCCACTAGTAATTACAACAAACAGGTAGTTTTTTTGTTTGTTTGTCCGTTAAAATATCGATGACAATGAGCCAAGGAGCGAAAAAAGTAACGGTTAAATAAAACATCAGCTAAATGTAATACATCCTGTACACAGATTTCTATACAGTAGCTTTGCTTCTTATTTTTTCATGTTTTACGTTAGTATACATATTTAATTTTTTTATTCAATATATGTAGGTATTTATTATTCAAATTTCATGATTTTTAAAACCAGACGTTAAAAAAAAATTATTAATAGCAATGTATCATTTATGATCTTCCGTGGTATTTTACAGATTGGATCTAAGCTAGATTTTTAACAAGAATCACAAAATCCACAAGAGCTAAGCTTAATACTTGATTAAAGAGACGGACACACCCTATATGTAAGAATTTAAGTTTTTTAGTGTACCTTTGAATTTTTCAATAAAGAAGGATGATTACAACCAATTATACCAAGCGAAGTTATTTGAAATTAAATATATTGTTCGATAAAACCTGATAGAGTTAAAGAAAGAATAAAACAGAAAATTAAAAAAACAGACAGAAACAGGAAGATAATTTTGATTGGGCCGACCAACAGACAGACACACTATAAGAGTAGCTTTGTAGCTTTAAAAAATGCATGACAAGTGCAGGGATCTAAAGGGATATGACATTGGCCGATAAAGGTATGTACACCCCCCAATGATGATACACAAAATTACTCCTTTTGTAGATTAAATTAGTGGGTGAATAGTCAACTTGATGAGCGAACCAATCAAAATTCACCTAAGTCCCCAAAGTTGTTAAGCCAACGAATAAGATTATTATAAAACTTTGGGGACTAGTTTAATAAACAGCCTATTGTCCCCTCTCTCTCTCTACACGTGACTGTGGAATGATATTTAAAAGAAGGAATCCATCCTGATATAATACTACAACTGCCTCCAGAAATTGCAGTATAATGCACTTTTATCCTATAAATGTGTACCTCAATGGACGTACAATATACGTGGATATTATGACAGGAGAAAAATTGTCGTCAATTTAGGTTGCAATATCCCCTCGTATTCATTGGTCGGGCCGGCCGTTAGAAAGGGAGTTGATGGGATATTTTAGCCCGATAAAGAGTTTAATTTATTATAGAACATAAAAATCTAGTGTACTATCCAGGTAATGATAAATCCATTTGTAGCTCTGGCAAGGGTATTATTACAGCTGCACAACTCATTTTATTTATTATACTTCAGGATGCA
>LS046241.1:4856-21197 GCA_900241095.1 Acartia tonsa
CTATGAGAAGCTACCCTGTTAAGGAGAACCCGATCGGTTCAGCGGTTAGCGAGATCCTTCGGTACAAACACACAGACAGACACACATCCTGTTACTTTAGTATAAGGATATCACCCAAAAAATAGGCCCGCCCCCCCCCTCTTTTTTTAACCCCCTCCCCTTTTTCTCTCCCCCCAAAAGGGGGGTGCCCAAAACTGCCTAAAATGACCTTATATTGGGCGGCCCAAAACCGCCCGCCCAAAACTGCCTGCCCAAAAGCGCCCGCCCAAAATGACAACCCTGCCTTGATGTAGTACTGCACGTCCCTTTTCTCATTGTAGCACAGGAAGGGTCCATCGGGGATCCTTGAAGAAATAGGGTCCAAGGGCACTTGTACCTAACAAGAATTTTAAATATGAATTATAAGAAAATAGAAATTGAATTTTTTTAATATATACAAAAAATACTTTTCCTTTATAGGTAACTCCCAAGCTTTACCAACAGGTTATAATAACGAAAGAATTTTGAATCATATAAACTAGAATTTTTTATAACTTCTATTTCAATACTTACCTTGATTACGAAATGAGAGCTTTTAGTCGGCTTCAGATTATTCAGATATGCTGCCTTTGTCTCAGTAGACATTGTAACAGTTTGCTTGTGGCGCTCGTTGTCAATTTCAACCTCCTTAAATTCATCGGTTCACAAGATTTTGATAAATATAAATGAAATGTTATTGTGTTGACAAATAATACAGGAAGGAAAGGGACAACGGGCTGTTTATTGCTCAGTCCCCAAAGTTTTAAAATAAAGATTTTTTATTTGTTGGCTTAATAACTTTGGGGACTTCTATTGAATTTGATAGGTTGGTTCCTTAAGTTGAGTGTGCAAACGTTTTAACCCATTATTGTAATCAACATAAGAAGTAATTTTGTGCTACGAACTGCTTTTCCCCCTTACCTTACTGACTCATACTGAGTATTGGCAGGTGTCCTTTTTTTGTCCACCCTAAAAATGATCCATACTCTTAACATCTAACAATGACCATTTTACATCATTCCCATTAATAGCTGTAAATAATGTTCTGTAAGTTCTCAGAAAGTGTTACACCAATTGATTACCTACCTAGTATTCTACTCATAAGAATTATTTCTTGGTCTTAAATGTCACTCACCTGATATTCTGACTGTCTTTCCTTACATGCCTTCTTATGGGACGTCCAATCTTCCTTTTGACACTGTAAAATAAACACATAGATAAGTAGATTTGAATTTTTAAAATACCACTAAAAGTATTTTATGTTCTAATGCGCAAAGAAATAATAGTTTGAATAGTTTGATGATAAGTGTAAAAATTAGCAACTTGACACAAAACCTTACCACGGCTCCGCAGTACCAGACAAGAAAGCAGGCAGAGCAACGTTTCTCAGCAAACACCTCACACCTCTGACAACTCTTGAACTTCTTGTCAGCTTTAGCGGCACTGCGCTCCTTCTTTATCACTCGTTTCTCACCTATAATGTTAGTGTTAAAACTTTACATCTCTACATCTTAAAGTTATAATTAATATAGTGGATTTATTGTTCGCAGTCTAGCACAGAACACAACCCCCTATCCCCATTATTTTTAAATAAATTGAAAATAAGAGGGAATTGGCCCTCCTTCCAAATATTTTCAATTTATTATAAATTGGATGGGGTTATGTGCTCGATAGACACTTTGAAGAAAGTACCTTTTGTTCTTATGCTAATTTTAGTGTTCATGTTCATTTCTAATGGGGCATATTTTCATAATATTTCCTACAACTTAATTAGCTTCGCTACAAATTACAATGAACTACCTTGTCTCAGAAGCTTATAAATCTGAGGAATTCTTCTGCCCGCATCCATAGGGGATAAACCATCACAATCTTTTACCAACGGATCAGCATTGTACCTACAAACATAAAATTTTAGAAAAGATTTGCTTTTAAAATCAATACTTAATGATGATATTTGAACAATCCGGGCGTTTGTTTTTGTATTGGCTGTTCATAGTCCATTTTCGTGTCCAGGTTCGTCATCAGTAGGTGGGGGAGGGTCAGGGGAGGCTTATAGAGCGGGCTATCAGGGCGTTCCAATAGTTAAAAAAAGGTAATTATATTAACCGTGTAGTATACCAGGGGCTCTGATACAGCAAATTAATTCCATTTGAAATTATTGAAAATTTGGATATTTTAGTGGCGTAATGTTGGCGTAAACTTTTTGTGTGGTGTTACTAAAGGGAAGTGGGTAATAAGGAGGGGGAGGGGGAAGAAGGAAGTGAGTTGTGGGGAAATTTTCACTTAGAATTGTTGTCAGAATCCTTTTCCCTTGTAATGTACTATAATACGCTGAAAATCATAATTCAAACACTAAAAAAATAGATAACCCATCACTTCGGTAAAACAAACCCTAAAAGGCTCTCATTATCTAACCAAAAAATATGTCTAAGCCTTACTTGATTAAAAGTTTAATTGCCTCAGTGTTGAAACCACGAATACACTCCTGCAGGGGTACTTCTCCAAACCTAATATATAAGTTTTAATTATACCAGTAGTTCTTGTTAAAGCAATTTCTCTTGTATATTTTATATCAAAAAGAGGGAGGGGGAGGGGGGCTAATATCTTTTTTTTTAAGTTAGGAGGAAATAAGTAAGTATATTATGTAGCAACGGGGATAAAAAAAAACTTAAAACCATTGTAATACCATTACTAGGGATATTCCTGAAAATATAGCCAAACCGGTTAGCGAGATCTTTAGCTTCATGCGGATTGACTGACTGATTCATCACTCGTTTTATCAGAATGAATCATATGTACCAAATACAAAACAAAAAAAATTCATCTGCTGGAAATAAATTCCTTTTTAAAGTTGAAAGGTTGATTTTGTCTGATAGCCTTATCTTTTGGGAGAGAAGAAAGGTCAACACTAGAAAGGCAAAATTATAATACATTACTCAACAAGAATAAAATTGATAATTCCTTACCCAACCTGTTTTGAAATGCAAGAATTAATTATAAAAGTTTTACCTGGTAACGGCATTGACATTGGCACCACATTCCTCTAGCAAATATTCAGCCATCTGTTTCGTATAACTGATCACAACAAATTGATTTTTTTATAGACTTGGAAAAAATTAGCATTACTAACCCTGTGCGGCGGGGCTTATAACTATCTAGTACCAGTAACCTAATACAACCTAACCCTAACTAACATAATAAAAAAAAAAGAAAAACAATCCCTCTTATTTTTAATTCTTTTTAAATATAGAGGGTGTTAGTTTCGTAGCCTAACAACTTACAAGGCACTTTCTGGAAAAACAAACAAAATAAATTTAGAAAGGGGGGTAATTGATAACTTGAAATATTAATTTGCTTGCCTCAAATCTATTTTTTCAATTTTTGCCTGTTCGACATGGATGTGAGACAATGATGTAGAGGTGTGTATCCAGCAAGGTCATGAACATTCACATCTGCTCCAAGCTTCACCAGCTCTTTCAGCAGTTTCATATACATTCGATTCACCCTGAACAAAGAAAATTAGCAGCGAAGACATTTGCAAAATTAAAGAAAAGAAATGGAACAAATATATATCACTATGACCCCTGGACTAATAAAGTAGATTCTTATTTTCTGTAAGTCATGTCTAGATTTAAAACTAGGTCTTTCCTAAATCCCCCACCCAACTCAAAATTCACCTCTCTTTGAATCAATTTCTACTCAAAAGTCATGCTGAGCGAAAATACCTTTCGAGTTCACGTGAGATTTATATTAACTTGGTATTAAAATACTAAAAATATAATATAACTTTTACTGAGAAACTGAATAATATTCTTACAAGCAGTGTTTCGGAGCCGGAGCCGTGGAGCCGCCATATTTTGCTGGAGCTGGAGCCGTAATTTTCGTTAAAAACGGCTCCGGACAAGATAAATAAAGAGATTTTTTATAGATTATAATTTGGTACCTAACTCTGTTTTGTCATGTGCAAATGCCCTTTATAAGATTTTCAAGTCCATTTTTATCAAAAATTTAACTTTTAAAACCTTCAAAAGTCATAAATAAAAAATATTTTTTATGGGGTTTTTCTTGATTTTAGGTTGGAGCCGGAGCCGGAGCTGTAGCTGGATAAGGAGCCGCACCAAAATCAAACGGCTCCGAAACACTGCTTACAAGTATGGCTTTGAAATAGATTAACATCCGCTTGATTAAACCCATGTATTGTATTGTATCGTATCGTATCGCTGATCAGTAATAATGTCCTTGTTTAGGAATACTGAAGAGTCCAACAAAGCCATCATATACCAATCAATCAATCAAGTTAACCCATGTACAAAGTCAAACCATAGAGTAATCAAGATATGGATAGGAACCAGTAATTAATTAAGTCAAAGATTATGAAGATTATACTAATAACAAGGATGTTGATGTCATTTGCAAGTCTATTGAAAAGCCTAAGAATATGTATCATGGAGGATAATCAAATGTACCTGTTTCAGAAGTCAAGCTTATTATAATGCGAGGTGAGTGAGTTTTACCTTATTATATGTATTAACTATTAATAGACAATATTCCATGAATATTAATAATATACCAGTTTTGGAATTAATCTCATAATTTTTCATTCCACTATCCGCGGAAAGCAGTCTAGTACCTATCTATAATACGATGCGATAAATAACTATTATAAATCTTCATAAAACTTACTTAGGAAATACGGATCCAACTTGTCGTTTGAGCTGAGCATCAGTCAAAGATCCGAAGCTTGCATCCCAAAAGCGTCTGGCACCAATAATGGGCAGGAATATTGGGCAGTACTGCAGATATCCTTCTCTTCTCTTTTCAAATTCGACGATTTTCGTATAAATATATTAAAAGGATTGGTTTCCATGAAAACATATATTAAATTGAAATAGAATTACTGTCCTTTCGTGTAAAGACTATCAGAAGCCCAATAAATCACCTGGAAACTATTTATGAGACTTTAAGCAAAAAAGAGTCAACATAGAAAGTTGCTCTTAGACAAATTGCATTTTAAATAAATATTTAAATTCGTCATTTTCCTTTAGTAGCTTTTCCACTTCTTCTTTAGACATAGGTGCAATGATTTTCATAAAGTCATCATAGTTACCTAAATAACAGAAACAATTATAGGTAAGTATAAAAACCGTATTCTTAAATAAAAACGGACAACCTATTACCTATAGGTATACTACAGAGTCTCAAAAACAAATTTAAACATCTTGAAAATCTAATGTACTTAGGTACCTACATTTTTATTTATTTATATTGAAATCTGAAATTGAAAAAATTATTTTCCTACCTAAAAACAAAGCCCAAAACCAGTCGCTAAAATGCTTCATGCCCAACGGTCTGTACATACCCTTGAGACATACTTGCATTGAAAAAATTGCATTAAAAACATAATCTCAATCTTTAACAGGTTATCTATTTATCCATCAGTTTATAGTTAAGGATCTCACTAACCACTGAACCGATATCATGGTTCAATGGTTTTCAATGAAAATCTTGTATGTCAAGGAAAGGTTTACATCTATTTTTGAGAATGATACCCCTAGAAAAAAACATCACCCTTAAACATTTTTGTTTTAGGTAGGTACTCTTTCTTATTAAAAACCTAAATTAGAAATAGAGGCTCGACTAAGCACAGTCCGTCTGTATAGGCCTCTAAGGGCATAGTAAGCTTTAAAGGTCAATGTATTGAGACTAAATGCAAGCATGCCTGTGGTAGGTCCATGCCAGAACTCCACATCTCTCTTAGTAGCTGAGCCTCGTACCCGCTACCCAGGGGCGTCTGGTCGGGATCTTTGTAGGAAACAGGTGGCTCTGTTTTACCTATGTAAAAAAAAAACAATATTATTTATTGCATCGTATCATGATAGACAACGTTCCGCGGATATTAAAAGATTATAAACAGATTTGTTAGCCCCGAGGGGCCGAAGGTCCGGGCTAACAAAATTAACTAATTTTAAAATTTTTCATTCTAATATTCGTGGAAAATTGTTTGTAATTCGATGCTATACATAATTTTACCGTATGACTGAAAACTGGTTCTAATCCACCGGATTATATACTAATCGGTTTCAAAGCCATACTGGAAAAATAATTATGACTTTTGTAAGTAGATACTAACTGTAACAGAGCTGACTTTAATAATTCTGTGAAAGACATGGTTTTTCGTTTCAGATAATATCTAGTTTGATTCTGGTGAAAAAGAAGGGAAAAATCTAAACTTACCTTTTTCAATATCGCTGAGAATTTTTTCGATGATTTTTGGTGCATGTAGATTTGCCTGAGCTGCCGCAGCCAACTCTAAAAAAATGGAAAACAGTTGTATAGTATGAAATTTATAAATAAATATTATAAAGGGGGGGGATTAATGCAACCATCTCGTAATCAATGATTAAATGGCACTTAGAATTCGAATTTCGATCTGAAATTTTTCACGAGTAATCCTTGGTAGGTCTATTTTCCCTAAATCAAAAAAAAAGTTGGAAAAGTAACGGCTGGCGGCTCAGCCGTTTAGCCGTTTTTTGCCTATTTTCAGGGCAAATTCATCATTAATTACGTAGGAATCAACTTTTTAAAACATATTTTTGGTTTAATTCATGTTAAATGATAGCAATAACCATTTTTTTTATATTTCTAGTACCAACAGCTATCGGCTAGAACCGTTTGATAGGGTTTTTTAGCCACAAAATGTATTATGTGGACTCTGGAGATAGGTTTCGTGACTAATTTGCTTTTTAAAATATCCAAAAAATGGCAAAACGGCTGAGCCGTTATCTGTTACTTTTCCAACTTTTTGTTCGATTTAGGGAAAATAGACCTACCATGGATTACCTATTCATGCAAAATTTCAGACCGAAATTCGAATTCTAAGTGCTATTTAATCATTGATTACAAGATGGTTGTATTAACCCCCCCTTAATTCATTTTTTTGTTTATTATAGGCACAAAGAAGAAAGAGGACTAAACATGAAGGAAATAAGACAGGTGTTGCTACTAGAGCAATAACCATAACATAACCCTAATATTCATAATGTCTAAATTTAAATATTTGTAATAATAAATACTATGTTATTGATATGTATCACATATCTATAATAACTAAAACTTTTTAAAAATTCAAGAAAACAGTATGAATTTGTTTAAAAATTCAAGAAAACAGTATGAATTAAAACTGTTAACAATTTTTTTTTCGGATCATTGAAAGAAAATTAAGAAGTGGGTTTCTTTGTATTTTTACAGTAACTTTTCTCCTAGTTTTTGCCCCTGATGGGCGTATTCCCTTACTCTGCGGGGCAATCGTTAACATTTACCTAACCTAAAATAACCTAGAAAAGGTACTGTGAAAATAGGACGAAACACGCCATACTTCGTTTTTTTTTCCATGATCCGTTTTTTTTTCTAATTTGCAAATTTTTACAGTTAAGAGGGGTGTATATTCAGAAGGTATTTTTTTTTGCATCTTTACATAGTACATAATTTTGTTGTTATCTGTATTATTCTACGAAACATTTTTTATGATTATAATAAAATTCTCTGTAATTTAATATGTAAATTACATTTGTATATTAAAGTGTTTTTTTTTTTAAACAGCATTTTTCTTATTAATATACGACAATAGTTAATTCCATAAGTATGGTCGCAAAAGTTTGAAACTTTATTAAACTATATCTTGTCTATCTCTCTGTGTGTAATGAAGGATATCTTAAACTGATATGGTTTTCCTTTACAGCGAAGCTTGTCATTGGTCCTGGGACTCACGTAGCTACTTTATTGAGACATATTTGCATTCGAAAAGTCCGTCTGTCTGAAACCTGATTTTCCCAACTTCTATTTAGGATAGACTGCTGAAACATTTCGTGAAGATTCCCTGTACAAATGAGCATCTGTTATATAATTTACTTGGTTTTCAAATAAATATATGCTTCATATTTTATAACCTTTTATCGCCTGCTCTATAACTGACAGTCCGTCCAACCATGAATTTTATGAAATTGTCTCGTACTTATGATTGTTGTCATCCTTGTTTAAAACTATACATTGATTTATAGACTACCTATCCTTATACAAAAGTAACATGATGTCTAGCTGTCTATAGCTTAAGATCTTGCTAACCACTGAACCGTTCTTACAGTGAAGCTTCTTAAAGGTCCGGGGAAGATTAATACATATTTTGGTGGAGGGTTGTACCTTCTCCACCCCAAGAGAAATCGCCTCAAACAAACTAAAAATTTCCAAACAATTTTAAAATCGTTTATCTTTTTAAAACTTAGGTATAGAGTATCTTTCTCCCCTCAAGTGTCCCCAAAATCCTCTAGGATGTATGTACCCGCTAGAATATTAATATTTGAATTTATGCAAGCTTGAAAATATCTGGAACGATTAGAGACATCAATTTCCTGGGAACATTCGTTCGAGAACTTCTTTTCATAAAAATCTGAGAAAAAAATCTTTTGTATTCGTCAAGAAAAAATAAAATTGTATTTCATAGGTATTGTGATGCAAACGGATTTATCAATTTCATGTAGTTTGATTAAAACAAAACATTTGATAGATATCCGATAGCATAGTGATAATGTAACGCGTCGGCTTAAAGTCTAGAAAACACGGCATCATGCAAGAGATGTTGATAATTATGACTGCTGTTAGGTTCAGCGCGTGATTTTTGTTGTAGAGGTATGACAGGGCCCATAAACAGGTGCAACTTCTTACCAAGCAAAATGCAAGGGTTGTTTGTTTGGGTTATCATTGGTTGTTGAACCTGATGATATAGTGACACGTAAAGAAGTATCTTCCTAATAGACTTTCCCTCCCTAAATATTCTAATATTTATAGAATTTCATACTATACTCATTATTGAAATTAACTAAAGATTTAAAGCGTGCTTTCCCACAAATTGAGCCTCGAGCACTGAACCCCCCAGCCCTTTATTTTTGAGTAAAAAAAATTAAGATAAGAGGGATGGGTTATATGATTCCATATCCTAACCCCGCAGGGTATAGTATACAACATAACCTAACTCGACCGAGAATCAAATAAACAAACGAAAAACCAACCCCCCTCTCCAGACGTCCAGGGGGGAGGAGAAAAGGTGGTTTTTCCCACCCATCCAATTTTGGGGTGCCGTAAAAAAAAAAAAAGTTTACTCGTCCTTGAACCCATCCCTCTTATTTTAGTAATAGCGGGGGGTGGGGGATTGTATTCATTAAAGCATGCATTGAAGGGAAACGTATTTAATGGTTTTAATGCAGTTTTAAGGAAACTATTATAAATATTAAAACTTTGTTCCAATTTACAAATTCATTGTCTTATATTTCTAGTAAATTTAATTCCTTTACAAATTAAAATTTGTAAGTGAATTAGAGCTACTCTGAAACTACTGGAAGTTAATACTTTTGATTGTTTTTTTGTGTTAAGTGAATGGATGGGTTTAGGCTCTTTTCGAATACAGAGCCTAAAGATGCTAAGGGCGAAGCCGTTAGTTATCCTATTCTTATACTAAAGTAACAGGATGTTTGTGCCGAAGGATCTCGCTAACCGCTGAACCGATCGGGTTTTAAAGTGCCACTAGAGGCCTCTGGGTTGTAGCCGCTAGTTATATAAAAAGTATTAAGGTTTAGCTGTGGCGAAGGATCTCGCTAACCGATATGGGTCTCCTTTTCAGTGAAGTTTCTTTTAAGTTATGGGAAGTTTTATAACCCTCCAAAGATAAATGACACCCAGTGTGTTGTTTTCGGATAAGCTTTATGTATTACTAGCGGCTACGCCCCTAGAGGCCTCATGTGGCACTTTAAATGTTTGGTGTTTAAAAAAAATAATACAATACCTTGCAATGTTGCGAAGGAGTCTCTATCAAATTGCTACGATACTTTGCAATGTTACGTAGTAGTCTTTATTCGAGGAAAAAAAATTAATTTAGGCATTTTACAATTGTCCTATCGATTTCAAACTTTGCATGTTTTTTCCTGTAGTAAGTATGTCCTTAAACATTATCCTGTACTGATTATTTAGTTCTGACACTCGACAAGTGTTAATGTTCGTTTATCCTACCGTTTCAGAGCTTCACTTTCATGGATGTTGTCATCCTTGGTTTATATAAAAGTAAAACCCCCCTCCTTTTAAAAAAAAATAAAATAAAAAAGGGGGAGGTGTAGAATTCACCCCCCCCCTTTCCACCTTAAGTGCCCGTAGGAGTCTAGGGGTGAAGTCGCTAGTTTTATATAATGTCATCCAATTCAATTGATTTTTGTAATTTAGATTTCTGGGACTATAGGGTATAATGTTTTAAGCAAAGCATTAAGCAACTTTGTAATCATGTAATGTAAGTATGTCCACATTAAGCATTTTGTATTTAATTAACGTTGTGATAGGTATACAAAGATTTTTTTCTTCAGACTTGAAGTATTTTCGTTCAGAGTTGAAGTATTATTTTAGTTCTATAGAGATGACCTAGATACATACTGTCTAAATCAGCCAATATTAGAATAATAAAGGTACATTCAAGACATCTCATTTGTTGAAACATTTTACAAATATTTCGTCGCCCGTATCTCGTTTATAACAAAATGTAAACGACAGTTTTTGTTTGCATAAAATCCATTTTTAAGTTTGACGATAAAAGGTGTCAGATGGACCATCTAGTTATTTTATGTCTATTTTTAGTTATTACCAAGTTTTAACGTCACTTTTCATCGATTATTCTCTTGATTAAAATGCTCTTCTTTAGGTATTTAAAAAGAAAAATACCAGTTGACGTTTGGTATCACTTATACAAATACTAGATGTCAATATTTTTTGTTTAAAATAGATAGATTTTAAACTTTGTTATGTATATTAAAAAATATGTTTTCTGCATAACAATATTTTTTTCTTTTTTCTCCAGATATAAGACAATGGCCGATGAATTGATTTACATCCCCAATGATGATAAACAAGATCCTTTTGAAGAATAAATTATTGGTTGAAATATTTGACCACTACAAGTTTTGAACTAACTAACGAAATTTAGTAAAAGTACCCAAAGTTTTATGGCCAACTAACAAAATAACATTGCTATAAAACTTTAGGTACCAGTATAATTTACATTCCCATGTTCCCTCCCTCCCTGTCTTTCTTTGACTACCTTAATGTTAACCTGCACATTTTATTCATTATTTCAAACAGCATTGGTACTAGTAGACGTAATCGAACTTGTTTTTAAAAGCGAAGCTTTTCTATAATTAGGGTCGGTCCGTTCGTCCGAGATAGTTAGCTTTTATTCGTTAATTTGGGCATGTTAGAATTGTTCTATCAATTTCAATCTTTGCATGGTGATTCCTGTAGTAGTTAGGTACGATTTAGAAAGCGTAGCAACTCTATAATCGTTACCAGAATGTCCTTACGTCCATTTTAAACATGTTGATTTTTTGACTACAATTTTTTATGTGATGTAATTATCCGATTGATCTGATTTTTGGAGTACTGATTCCTAATACAATAAGGTACAATATTATAAGCAAAGCATCTCTATAAAAAAGTCCTAAAATGTCAGTATGTCCTTAAATAGAATTCTGTATTTAAGAAGTTTTGCAACAAATTTACGTATAATTTTGTCAAAACTTTTATATTTATATTTTGTATATTCAGTTCTGACACTCTATAAGAGTTAATATTCGTCAGTCATACCGTTTCAGAGCTTCGCTTTTATGGATGTTGTCATCCTTGTTTCATTAGGAATGATGACTGTAATGCTTTTTTTGCAAAAGTTTATATATTCTATCAATTTAATTTCACAATTTCTGGGCCAATTTCAAGTTGAAAAATTTATTATATACACACAGTTTTTACTAGAATATTTGGAATGCCAATTATATCTGGGATTCAAATGAATAGACAATGGCCGATAAATCGGTGTACATCCCCAAAGAGGGATTATCCATCTAATTTTTAGGGGGTTTCTTTCCAACTTCTCCTCTCATCTCCCTCATTTTTTTGACGTCACATGGCTGATTTTTGAGACACTTTGTCCCGCCGCTGTCTAAAAACATTTTGGTAAATTCCTAGTATGAAAAACTAAATTTTTTAGCAAAACCTTGGAATGATATAAGTGTTTTTGTAAATACGTCAAAATGTTTCATCTTCATACTTTATGCTCTTTAACAGCTAACTTGTGATTAAATTACACTTAAGAACTATCAAAAATTTTATTTCAGTATTAGTGCATTTATAAGAATAAGTACTTTTTGTGCTTTTATATGAATGTTTTCTGGAAAACTTTAAACTTAAACTCTGATGAAAGTCATGTTTTATGATAATACTTGAACCTAAAGAAAAGTTTTGGTATTCTTTAACTTTTACTTCACCGTGATTTAATCTTTAATACAAAATAGAACAATGTCGACGTCTGTAAGATTTATCTAACCTATGGAAGAAATAGGTTCTGCATTTCATGGAATAAGCCTACTTTAAAAACTAATCTTTAATTTAGGCATGTACATTGTACAATTGTCCTATCGATTTCAACTAAGAGTAAGATTCAGAAAACATAACCAGACAGTCCATGCATCCATTTAAAACATGTTGAATTTTTTAACTTTTATTAATGATTTTTTAAAACCATTCTTCTGATTTTTGTCCTGACGATTCCAAGGACAACAAGGTACAATGTTATTAGCAAATCATCTGTGTAAAGTCCTAAAATGTAGGTTGTACAGTATCCTGCATTATCTAAGAAATTTTTTAACAAGTTTAAAAACAATTTTGTTTAGAGTTATAAATTTATATTCTTCTTATTAAGCTCTGACATTCTACAAATAATATTCGTTTGTCCTACTGTCGCTTTAATAAATGTTGTCATCCTTTTGTTTTCATATTGAAGGACTCTATTTTGGAATATGTAAGGATTAATTTATCTACTGTTATTCTTAAAAAGATTAACTTTTTGGATAATTTAAACATTTTACACATAAAAGTACCTTTTCATATACGTAGAAAATGTCATTAAAAATAACGCAGAATACACACGTTCTATCATTGGGTTTTCAACAATCTTTTGAAACTTTTATTAAATCTTGATTGGGGAGAACAAGCCAGTAGCCTATACTGTTCAAAAATGTTGTTTTTCGTAATTGGAGGTTTTCAATGTTCAACATTTTATCGTCCGTTGCCTTTTCTCTTTAGATCCCTGACAGGTAGAATAAGTAAATAATAAGTAGATAATAAGAGTTACAGGAAGAATAACAAAAAAAAATTAAATAAAACATGAAATTTTCATCTTTTTCACTAAAACCTTAAATATCCTGTAAAGAATTAACAATTGTAAATTATTAGATTCAATTTGTTAATACCATGACGTTATTAAGATTTGGTCCTATTGTTTTTCTTGTACAGACCGCTCCATATGATAAAATTGCGTAGTTTTGCGTAATGGAACTTTGAATTACCCCTATATGGAATCCAACATATGTGGATGTTTTTTTACATACTCGGGATGGGCACACAGTTAGAAAAAAATATTTAAAGAGGACTTTTATAAAAAAAAATTATTTTTACATTTAAAATTTTAAAATGGTAATGATCAGAGCTAAAGTTTTTGATATTTTTGATTTCAAAACAAGGATGACAACATTTTTCAAAGAGACGCTCAACAAATGAATACAGAAAATTTTTTTACTTTTTAACTGTTTTAGAAATCATCATACACAGTTTTAAATCGATATGACAGTTCAAGAAGCCCAAATTAATTGTTAGAGCTATTTCTTACGGAGGGACGCACGGAAGGACAAACCCTAATTGCAGAAAAGCTTGGCTTAAGTTATCTCATTTTGACTGACTTATTTTTAAGGCCCCAGATATCTGCTACTGTGGAGGTTAGATTGAAATAAAGATTATCCGCGATTAAATGAAGATTCAATATCTCAGAAGAGTTCCAAAGTCATTTCCCAATAGCTATTATAACAATAACTTTCAAACTATTTCTATATTAGGTTATATTGTCATAGATGTGTATTAAATAACTCTCGAATGCAATTTATATCTTGACTTAAAATTGAAAAATAGAGATTTGTCAAGAATATTCATTTTGTTTTAGATATAAAACAAACAAAGTAACGTATCTTAGTACAAAGAAAGACAGGCGTTCTTGACACTTGAAATAATTTTGAATATATATGATAAAATTAATTGTTAGTCAACATATTATTGTACAATTCATGTTGCAAATAGCTACCAAAAAAGGAAATAATTTAAATTCAATTCTGGCCAAATAGTTTTCCTTTAGATGAACCATTCCTTGTCCCTTTTGATGCAAAAAGTTGTTACTTATAATTTACTGAAAATAAGGGGCAACACATCAATCCTAGTGGTTCCTAGTGGTTTTTTCATTTTTTCATAAAAATGTGTTTCTTTGACTCAATTACCCCCTTCAACCCAGTATAATTTAGTTGAATGAATAAATAGAATGTTAACATTTCTATTTCAAGTAATACATAATCATATAAAGGTTTAGAACAAAATGAAAAAAAACAGTTATGAGTTATCAGCCATAGTTTGTTGTATCCAGTTATTAAAAGCAGCCACTCTGGTATAAACTGCTGGGTAGTTTGCATCACATGGGGCTGGTCCAAAACTTACAATTCCAACCTTAAATAAATATCCTTATAATAAAGTAACAGGATGTCTATCTGTCTGTTTGTTTGTCTGTCTGTCTGTCTTTTTGTCTGTTTGAACCAAAGGATCTCACTAACCGCTGAACCGATATGGTGCTCCTTTACAGTGTAGCCTTTCATAGGTCCTGCCTGGGAGGTTTATAACTGGCGAAAAAAATATTTTTGGTAACCAGCTGATTTATAGACTTAGATTTAGATTTAGTACTATGGTTATAAAAAATCTTAATTACAAAAAGGTGCAACTCTAATAGGCCCTACAGAGTAAAACAAAAAACATACATATTTTGATTGAAGAGTTTATACCTGGAACCATGTGTCACCCTTCTGGCAGACCAGAGGACCTCCAGAGTCTCCGTTACAGGATGTCTTTCCATTTCCTCCAGCACATTGCATCATTTCCTAAATTTTCATTTAATCAGATCAATAATGCAATATTTCTATTTATCATTATGATTATGTTTCTTTATAATTCAAATTAATATAGAGTGATCGACACAGTTTATTTAAAAGTCTAATACACAGTGTTTCATTGTTTAATTGTTGCTTTATACAGTTGCTACACCCCTAACATCTAGGGGCTTAGCATTATAAGAGGAAGGATAAGGGAAGAAAATAGCCCAAACAACCCCAAAGTTTTTAATCAAAAAGTAAAACAACCTAAAAACTACCCTGAGGCCTATGTGAAGCTTCTTTAAATTGGTTCTCAATTGGTTCAGTAGTTTTTGAGATCTTCATGTACAGACAAAAAAAATATTTTATGTAATGGAAGGCAATTTATTTAGATGAGGACTTTTTGTATGTATACTATGAATTACCTGAATGTCAAACCCAGCCTCTTCAAGGTAAATTTTCTTGCAAGTGTTATCATCAACAAGCTCCAGGTCTGTATATCTCAGCCTGATATTAAGCTTATTTATAAAAACACATAAAGAATTCTAATGGTTATTCTATAATGATGTCACAAAGTCTGTGATTTTGAAATAGTTCTTGCTATTTCACATTGCTGCTATGTATGGTGCTTGACAATAAAAGGTAATCTAAAACCTGTATGGTTGTCCAAACATGTCTCCATTGTAATGTTCATCTTCTCCAACCTTACCCCAACCAGAAAGCAGGCAAGTCATACCTAAAGAATAGTTGTCCAGATACAAAGAAGTAAAAAAATAAATCTTTTTATAGTGTAAATTAAAATTAAATCATTACTGAAATTCTAATTTAAAATATTAAAGTTTACCAGCTGGAAAACTGCTAGAATCTCCAAAATCATTTTGTGTAGGAATGCAGGGAGGGGATATTGTGGGGCCCATTTTGATGGGCTCTCTCAACTTCAAGAGAGCTATATCATTAGCTCTGTCAGGAGTGTCATAATTGGGATGAATATACTTCTCTTCAATCATAATTGTCTGCTTGTCTGTCTCACTGGCATCATTTCTAAAATAAGAAACCTTTGCATTAATTTAAATCTCACATTTTAGGTACATGATTTAAGTTTTGCAATACAATTACCTAATATATTTTTTTTAATAATAAAACCAGTATTAAACCTGTCATGCTGACCAACTACAACTACATCTCCATTGTAAGTGCCAATAAACACAATCTCAGCACAATGTGCAGCAGTCATCACCCAGTTCTCATTCAGAACAGATCCTCCACAGTAGTGCTCCATATC